>LQRL01173139.1:6541-20209 GCA_001703475.1 Hydroides elegans
TTGTATAGGACTTGTTATTTGTTCAAACATGTTTACTATTACCATTTTGTATATGGACATAGAAGTCTGAAATAAACAGCCATACTAAAACTAAAACTTTGTTTTGTACGTATTTACACTTTTCAAGTTACCGTCACCATGTTTTTTTGTATAATTCGCATTATTTTGCGGTGATTTCATATATTTTGTTATTTATCTTTAGCAATAGATCTCAGCTTATGGCGTTTTGATTTATAGCTTATACAGCGTAACAATTTTTCGACCTTTTTTTTTATTTTAATTTCAAGAAAGTATTTGCCAATCCAGTTTGTCTTTATTATGACAGTCATATAGTTTCCCTGAATAGATCACACGGCTTAGGAATGTCAGTGAAATTATGTAAACCGTGCAGAAAAAAACACAATAACTCTAAAATTTCAACTTATTAAAACCATTTTATCGAAGGATAAGCTACACGTGGTCTATCTTAATCATGCATAGGTCCACTATCTATGGTATATCTTATAAAACAGCTTCCATGTTGGCATTTAACTACCGAGAAAATGCACTGAAAGTTCTTTTTCAGTCGTTTATTGATATTGCTGATGCATCGATGAAAATAAAACCCATAACCCAAACCGAAAATGTAAGTAAGATAATAGTGTGAAAATCATTTTAAAATGACATTTAATTATTATGTCTTATAAAGACTTAGTTAGTAAATGATCCCTGTCTCTTTTTTACGATGATAAAAATTTTGAACGTTTTAAATCTACTGCAAGGATCCATAATATATCAAGAACCTTATCTAACAAATGCCTGTTATTTGCATACTTGATTTATAGCATATTTTAACAAATATATATTATATAAATCAAGAATCAAACAGTTGAAGTAAATGAAATCGGTATATTGCTAACACCGTTGCATAACAAGGTGTTTTGCATTTCGAATCGCGGAATGCACATAAAATTACGATATTAGCAATTTTTATATTTTGAAGAAAGTCTTAGTTTCAAAAATCAATTGACAAACTGACAATTGTGTATTGACATTTTCAATTGACAAACTGACAATATAGCTATGCAATACTTAGATCTCATCATCGACATTTGTTTTTGTTATTCTCTCAAAGACATGTTTTATGTTTTATTCACTGTATTCAGTTACACTGATGATTATTGACGATCATTTTTCATCCACAAGAACTACACATCGTACGTTCAACATAGGTTTTTGTTTTATATCATATCAAAATAAACTTATCATTTTATTTATAACTTATTACAACTTAGTGTTATTATGCATTTGTATCAACTGCTTAATGCGTGTAAGACCCCGTCTAATAAGTTGAAGTTGAAGGAGGTAAGATGCAATATAAAATACCAAGCTTCTTCATTTCGTTCTGTTTTAATTGGTTTATTTGTATTTTTATGTAATGTAAATGTTCACATAATCAGTACAATACAACTACATGATAACATAACTCGCTTCTAAAACACTTCAAACAAAATAAAAGGCATTGTTTTTTCATTCAATTATTTATCAGAAATCATTTTCAAGATATTGAAACATCAATTACTATCATTATAATTATCGTACAAGGGCTCAAACATTCGTTTTGACTTTTTATACTCTTTCTTTATATGTCTCTTATTTTAAGAAACATTATATTTTGGTACGGTTTCACGAAATCGTGTCATTTGATATATTTTGGTACATTTAATGATCACTTTATTGAATTGTGTTTCACCCTGGCCGGATGGATATAGTGGCTGGCTCACGGCTTGAGCGAGGTCACCAATCAAGGGGTCGTGAGTTCAAACCCATCGCTGGGCACACGCGTATCGTCTACCCAGCCATTGAACCAAATAAGTACCTGCCTCTAGATCAGGGAAGCTTTACAGACTCGATGCGAGAGAGGATTGGCAGACTTTACCTCCATGGCATTGCACATGAGTCTGACCCATACGCTAAGGAAAAAGATATGGCTCTTTTGCTAAAATTTAGGATCTAATTAAGACTATAACCTTTAACCTTGATTAAGAAATAAAACACGTTGCGATTCCATAAAAAGGGTCAATCGGGTTCATATTTGAAACATAACTTATTAGTAGAAATAATGTATCTGCATGAGATGTCTTTTGGCAATGTCTTTGATTAAGCCTGCATTTTTAAACATTCATTTGGTTCGAAAATAAAATGCATAATGGGAAATCGACAGATTTACTTCGCTGGGAGCTGCCCATAAAGGGCTAAAGCTCCATGCTGTTTGTGAATGGTCATTGTTTTAGTATGATTTTGTATGACTATATATTCTCTTGAATATTTCGGATGATTCACATGATTGTTGATTAATTCGAAATCAGTTTTGTATCATGATAACATGCATGGTTATATAATAATAGTAATATCTTAATTTAATTTGAGACACCTCTTCCTTTTATTGTTCATATTTAAACAATGACATTGATTGTGTTTGTATTGGATATTTTGTCGAAGTAGTAAAACTGTTTAAAAGAAACGTTGTTTTTGTTATTGACTTATGTGACTTTTTTAGTGGGAAGTGCATTTTACCGGGGTCGTTTTTTTTGACAAAATATATTCTAAATGCAAATTGCAACTGCATCTATCATACGCTTCTATCTGTGTAGTTTTGCATTTTAGCAGTGATAGAAAATACATTTTCCATAAAGAACCTTTTTAATCCAATTTTACATTACTTTTTTTAAATTAAAATTATCATGTTACTCCATTTACCCCATCTAACTATCGTTTGCATCAGTGAAAAATTGTCTGTCTTACAAAAGAATATAAGAGTGATGAACGTTGCTAGCCGGTGTACTCATCTGATAGAAATACAATTAATGATTTTTATATAAAGTAACAAAGAAGTAGGCTGTCTATAATATCATGTTTTGCTGTGTTTGATAAGAAAATCCAGTGTGTGTATGATGTTAATGATCAATCGATGATCTTGATTTGGCTACATTTTCCTTAATACTAATTAGTTAATTCTGGTAAATAATTTAGAGTTTAAAACACCACACCGTCAAAACACATGCACTCTCAGCTATTTGAACCTAGACGTTTAGTCCACACTCAGCGTGAAAAACCGATTAGCTTACTGCAGAATTATGGTCGTTAATTTTTAATCAAAAATGATATATAATAACTCTTATATATCTGTAAAATTAGTTAAGATTTAAGATGGTTGTAAATTGTATATATTATATGTCTTTTAATGAATAACATCCGCTTGATTTAATAATGGAATTTCTTCCAATTTAATAATTGAATTTCTTCCAAATATGAAAAGAAGATTATTTTGATTTTAATAAAATCCATTTATATTTTTTTAACAAAATTTGGATCTCTAGTTCGTCTTAAACATTGAACGCGTTCTTATTGTATCATTTAAATAAAGATAACAGGGAGTGATTATAAACAACTTATCGCAGTCTTTCAATATGACATATGTATTTTATTATAAAAGACGTTAACAATAACATGAGCTTATGATTAATAAGTACTTATAAAAACCAAAATTAGAAATGGATTCTAGAATTATTATATGTATTTATTAACAAACATTTTACTATGTCATTTATAATTCTCATCATAAATTCACTTTACTTCATAAATGCATTACCATATTGATCGTCGGCTTAAGCCTGACCACATGTAATCATTTTGCCTTAGCTATGTTGCACAAAGTGGTCATACAAATTAATATGAAATGAGTAATCTATGACACGAAAATCGAGGCATTCATTCTTATTTTGTTATGAACAATACCATAATCCAGTGTTCATTCTATCTATCTGTACCACTTAGCAAAACAAAATGTAAGATAAATGAATGCCGTAACGTAGAAATTGCCCTGGTCTGAACAGAACAATAGACGACTTACGCTTTTTCTATACTCAGTTCTTTGGGAAAAAATATATAAGCATAAAGATCTGCTGCCTCACATAGAAATGTCATTCAAGTTCATGCAGATATACACATACATACATTTACATTAAGGAAAAAATAATTATAAACTGACGTACTGAATGAGAAAAAAATCAGGCAAATAGTTTTCAAAAGCGATTGCATGCATAAATTATTCTCAAAACATTTCGCAACTTATAGTAGAACATAACACTTTTTTTAATTATAAACAAATAGGTACAGTAGAGAATATATAATTCTTAAATAAGTAATGGATATGTCAATTTATATTCTTTTATTCGTCTAATATCGTCATAAAGGTAAGATACAGGTTTTAATAGGAGTTTTAATGTTTCCAAAGAATTATACTAGTTTGACGATTTTATATGTAACAAATAGCAAATAAGAAATTATATTTAAAACATCACAATAATTTCATATTCTGCATTTGTTTCAATTGATCGTTAAACAACCGATTCTATAAACATTCTTAGTACGTTTTGCAACCTGATTTAATTTGATTCATAAAACATGACATCTAAGGTGTGTGAATTGTGTTTTGTTTCTTGTTTACACAATTATCACAGAGTATTTAAATAGTTTATACAATTGTGTTTTGTTTATTTAATTGTGATATTTATATAAATATATATGTCACAGTCAATCCATATAACCACTGTGTGTTAATATTGACTTAAAGGTTTCAGCATGTGCTGATTTTATTAGTGAATAAAATAAGCATGTGCCTGTGCTGATTTTATTAGTGAATATATACATACATATTCTGAAATTAACCAGGCAATATAAACGTAGCTAAATATTGACATTATTTATCAAAGAGATTAACTGCAATCTGAAAATATAATATGATGAAGTACATGTTGATTATAATTAATATTTCAATACATATATTGTTATTGTGTTATTTTATCCAAATACCAATTAAATTGTTCACGTAACTATTTCCCTAATTTCAATAAGATTATGTTTTTGAAATATGTCATACATTATGCGTTCATTTGCCAAACGCTTTAATTGATGCTCGCTTAAATGTTTAGTTATTTGATAAATAAAATATAACGATTTCATGCTGGAAAACAACAAATATATTTGCGATCATAAAAGGTGAAAAAATAGTGCCTATTGTATACATTAAATTATGCAAAAAAAATGTTTTGTTGCATTCTAATATGACTATTCAACTATTGAAACTGAGTACCTTTTTTATTAAGTTTTAGATAAAAAAATATAATCATGCTTCAATAAAACATCATCAATTGATTGATAAGTTAAGGACATTGACAAAGCGCATGAATATACTCTAAACATTTATTCATTGTTCAACATGTATAAAGTGATTAGATAAAAATGAAATGCACTTTAATTGTATTTGGATACACAAAGTCTAATTTAGAGTAATTAAAACCAACAAAAAAATTCATAGCCGAAGTAAATCATATGTTCAGACCCTTTCGTGAGCGGAATAAAGTGATTCATGATTAAAACCAGATTTTAATTGTTTAATTTGATTGCTACAATAATCAAATCATGCACTTAATGACTAAACAAACCATAATATATGTGACGAAATTATTGGCAAAACATATAAAAATTGAGTCGTAGGTTTTACAAATCGTGAAACATTTATCTGTAATAATTTTATCAACGTTGCTTTGTAAAACATGTTTTTACTTGTCTCAAATGCTTTTGTGTCATTTTGGTGATATATATCACAAAATAATCATGTTAACAACATTCAACCTTTTGATCATAAAGTTATTTTAACCATACAAAAACAGTACAAGGTTTATCATTCAATATCTTATTATTCGGTCTAGCGTAGGTTGCTAATATCAAACTGTGTTATATGGACCTATGTCAATACCTTTAACCGTAAAACAAAAAAAAGTAATTTCACCAGTTTCTGAAAACCGGGGATTGCAAAGAAAGCATTAAACAAATTAATGATCAAAACCAGTAAATATTGTTTTTAAGTTGTCATCATTGAATGATTTACTCCATACGTTTCAAAAGCAATCAAGAGTTAATATATTGCATAATCATATCCATAACACGTTTAAGGATACAAAACGACCAGTACCAAAAGCGTAGGATTTCTAACATAGAACTTAAAAAAAAACAATAACAATCATGAATAACTTTTTGATAAAATGTTTTATCAAAATTGTCTATTTTTGGACATTTTTTTAAATATATGATTTCATTTTTATTCTCAATTGAAAAACTTAACTGCATTTAGAAATGAACTTGCCTATATTTTGATTTGTATTAAAAATATTTGTACGATATTAAAGTCGATAATAGCTGTGTTTTATGTGTAACTATAGAATAGCCTTTGTTGATAACTTATTCTTGTTAGTGTCACACATTGTCCACAACTACTAATTATCTTTAAATTACATTCTATATTTATGGATTAATTATGTTATGAGTAGTCATGTCACAATTCAAGCTATTTTCAATTGAAGTTGTTTGATTTAAAAACACTAATAATTACTTTCGATGTGTGAGATTATTTTATATTGTTTATTTCTAATATATATATTTGATGATTTGTAAATATGCTATTGTACATGATTGATACTTAATATAATACCATTATTATAATTATCTTTCGCATATACTCAATGTACCCTTTTTGCAACATATTTCAAAACTTAGATTGTCATTGTGTAATTTGAGTATCCAAACATTATGCAAAATTGACAGACAAATTGCCATGTTTATCAGATGTATAAGTTGTATTACATTAGTATCGTATTTTCAATGAACTGGACCCTTTTCAATTTTGCGATAGTAACACTCTTATGATTGCTTGTAAAATAACTATTTCCATTTCTCTGAGAATCTCTTCATGACCAGTTAGATCAAGTAGAGCCAAAACCAAGGCAACGATTTATCGTATATTAATTGATCCTCTCCATTCAAACGTAGCATGTGATAACACAGAGCTCTGATCTTTGCTATATTGTTTAAATAATAATAAAAGTCATAACTTACATTTACCGAAAAATGGGGGTATCACATTTATTTACGTTTTTACGGCAAAAAAAAAGTAATTGGTTACACGAGTTTATTCATTTCATGTATGTGTTGATCATATTCATACATCATAATTATTATGCTTAATAGGCTATTTATTCAATAGATCATATGTCCCTTGTATGGTGTGGAAAAATACTATAAGTTTATTTGCTAATTATTATGTAATAGATGTTATTAGTTGTGGTATTGTTCCAAAATCCACATGTTTTACTATTTTTGTTTTCAAGTCTATGAAACTATGGAGAGTTTGTGCAAACATAGGAATACCACAGAAATGACGTAAGAATAACGTAAACAAATCAGTAACAAGCAATGTGATTGGTTATATTTGGGAAATCCAGGCTATTAACACAAAAAAAAATATATTGGCACAAACATGAATTCAAACATCTGTCATCATTTCAATACAGTGCCTCCATTAGGTTTAAATTATATTTTACCCAAAATGTTTATTGACAGCAAGTCTCATTTATATCAACATAGTTCTTTTTCGATGACAAGTGTAGTAAGAATACATATTATCTAGTACTTGTTTTTTTTTATTGAATAAGGGTGTAACAACTTCTGTACGGTCGTTTAAGATTTTTCTGAGTCCGCATATCATTGTTTTGATGTATAAAAAGTGCTAAGAATTACCTCTCAATATCAGATTATTAATTTTGAATTCCATACTGGTTTATGCTTTTAATTTGTCTGTAGTATTTTAATACCATACATGAAATAAACATTTTGAAGTTAGCCATTGTCTTTTCAGATCTCGACATCATGTTTCAAATCATGGCTCACAACCAAGAGCATCTCAGAAACTATTTCATAGGTTCCCATCTCGATGATGCGGAAGTTGTGAAATCATCAAGTGACGTCAATACAGCCAACCCCTCTCGTGGAGGTATAAATAGCTTGTGACGTTTCTGCTCTTTCCTTTTTCAATACATCTCGTGTCATAGTGGGTACGTACAATTTTTCTTATCAAAATCTTAAAATATTTGTTACTTAGGGGAATCATCAAACACTGAGTTGATCACGGATAAAATCATATATAACAACAGTTTCATGTACGAGTGAAATATTTTACAATTTTTGCTTATTTTATGACATTTTTGTAGTTGAAATCGTACCGGTTAGTCAACCGGCACAATTACAAACCGGATTTTAAGAAATTACTTGAAATAAGCTAATAAACCATTAGTTGGATATGCAAGATATCAAAAATTATATATACGAGTAGGGGTTCAGAAATATTTTCATAGTCGGAAGAAAGTTAGAAATATTCGCATTGCATCAGCCGTTACTTAAGTTTTGAAAGTGCCACGTGTCATGTCTTTGTCTCTCGTATCCAACGAAGTTTAAGGCACAAAGAACGAGAAATGAATAACTAGGAATGATTATTTGAAATTTATTGGTAATAACAGTTAAGGGAATTAGCTAAAACTTACGGGAATCGATGGAGTTATTCTCGAAATTTGACACACCTTATGAATGACCTAGTTGTTGGACATGAATGAATCCAAGTCCAAATATAAGCACATACTTTATAAAAAAAACTATAAGAAACGTTACTTTTTCTACTGAATGATCATTTTTTTACGTGCTTCTGGTTTGAAAATTTCTTTTAGCAGGGTTTTAGATAGAAAAGCTAATTTTGGATGATTTCCGCTCGTGCCTTTTGTGGTCGTGTATTTATGACCGAAGACTAATATTGTTTAGAGCGCTCAGTTGCATGGACTTGATTCATTTAGATTTCTTGAAATTTGTCCTAGTCTCGTGATTCATCTGGTCTTAAATTCGACTCTCATTGTCCTGCATTTGGTTTTTAGCGAGAAATCTGTGCACTTTCCTAGACTTGAGTATCGACTACATTCATTAACTTTACACTTGACTTTGTTAAGCCGTATGATCGATGATAGTAAATTTAATTTAAAATTGTAATGTGTAGTGAACTCAATATAAAGAAAATAATCCTAAAATTTAACAGCTCAAACAAAAACATCAACACTATTATTCTATCCCATTTCAGTTTATAACTACAAAAGCACAAACTCATCATGGCACCTAAGGAAGCAGAGAAGACCCATATCAACATCGTGGTGATTGGTCACGTCGACTCTGGCAAGTCGACCACCACTGGCCATCTCATCTACAAATGCGGTGGAATCGACAAGAGGACCATCGAGAAATTCGAGAAGGAAGCCCAGGAGGTAAGCTGTGTTGAAAGCTGAAAAATAATCAGGAATTTAACTCATTGATGGGGTAGTTTTTGTTTGTAAGACCGACAGAGCGATATTGCCACTGTCATTGCATCATAACTTAATGCGAAGGAAAGTTAAATCGTATGGATGAATATGATCACTATTTAAATGTTATCTGTTAATCGACATTAACTGGAACAAGTGTTATTCAGTGAACCACAATTTCGGTCGACCTTTTAAGACCTAAGTATAACGTGTTTCTAAAGATTATTAGCAAAATTGTAGGCTTTGTTTCAAATATTTGTATACCAAGGTTGCACCATGCCGATAGATAAATATGAAACTTGAATTCTTACAATAACGCACGTGGTTTTGCTTTGCAGATGGGCAAAGGTTCCTTCAAGTACGCCTGGGTGTTGGACAAACTGAAGGCCGAGCGTGAGAGGGGTATCACTATTGATATTGCCCTGTGGAAGTTCGAGACCACCAACTACTACGTGACCATCATCGATGCCCCTGGCCACAGGGATTTCATCAAGAACATGATCACTGGTACATCCCAGGTGAGTACTCAGTGAGGGGTTCAATGTAAATAACGAGGGGTTCAACTTAAAGAATATCTTTCTAGTTTTTCTCGAGGCCTATTTTAATTAGAACCCACAAAGATTTATGAATCAAAATCTTAATCAAATTCTGGATCAAGATTTAAGTTTCTAATGTCTTTTCTTTTCGAAAATCATAGGCCGATTGCGCTGTGCTGATCGTCGCCGCCGGTGTTGGCGAGTTCGAGGCAGGTATCTCCAAGAACGGCCAGACTCGCGAGCACGCCCTGCTCGCCTTCACCTTGGGTGTCAAGCAGCTCATCATTGGTGTGAACAAGATGGACAACACCGAGCCACCCTACAGCAAGGCCCGCTTCGAGGAGATCCAGAAGGAGGTGGGCACCTACATCAAGAAGATCGGTTACAACCCCGACTTTGTGCCATTCGTCCCCATTTCTGGCTGGCACGGAGACAACATGTTGGAGAAGTCCGAGAAGATGACCTGGTGGAGCGGCGTGGAGACCAAGGAGTTCGGAAACAAGAAAGACAAGAAGGTCAAGGCCGACACCCTGCTCGCTGCCCTCGACAACATCGTGCCCCCACAGAGACCCACCGACAAGGCTCTCCGTCTTCCCCTCCAAGATGTCTACAAGATTGGCGGTAAGTGTGATTCAAATATCGCGAATACACAGAAAATGGTGATTGATCTGCTTTTGGTTTGAGCGACTGAAATCAAAACATTGAAATTAAATGTTGGGACTTGGCTGTTCATTTGGCAATCGTCTATTTCTTTTAAGTCACTTAAATGTTTTCGGAGGAAATTTGAATTAAATAAATCATGCTGCAGCCTACGTTTTAGTGAAGTTATAAAGTTATAAGATATCAGAAGTTTTATTTTGCAAACGTGCAGTAAAGACTTCAAATCGGTTTAACTAATCGACTTGTTCTGTTTCGTGTTCAAACAGGTATTGGAACAGTGCCCGTGGGCCGTGTTGAGACCGGTATCATTAAGCCCGGTATGGTGGTGACCTTCGCCCCCGCCGCCCTCTCCACTGAGGTCAAGTCCGTCGAGATGCATCACACTGCTATGGACGAGGCTCTGCCCGGTGACAACGTCGGCTTCAACGTCAAGAACGTGTCTGTCAAGGAAATCCGTCGTGGAAACGTTTGCGGTGACTCCAAGAACGATCCCCCCAAGGAGGCTGATACCTTCAAGTCGCAGGTAAGGTTTCGATAGTTGGTATATGTGTGCTGTATTCTTGAAGAAAAAAACGCTTTTGGTCGCCTGTAGTCTTAATTATGTTCTGAACTTCTGAAACACAAACTAATTAAACAAGTTCGACAATATTAACAATCATCATGTGAAAAGAGTACAAAATAATATCTTATGTTATCTGACATGTTAAAGTTAATTTTACCTATTCACAATTGTTTTCATAATTTTCTTTTCTTCTGTTATTTAGGTCATCATCCTGAACCACCCTGGTGAGATCCGCAAGGGTTACGCCCCCGTGGTCGATTGCCATACCGCTCACATTGCCTGCAAGTTCGTCGAGCTTCTTGAGAAAATCGATCGTCGTTCCGGTAAGAAGCTGGAAGACAACCCCGAGAAGGTCAAGTCTGGTGACGCCGCCATTGTCCAGATGAAGTCTGGTGAGTACTTTGGTTTTGACCAAAAGCACCTTTATCCCCACCATGAACTTTTAAACTTATTTACTTAACTTATCTTCAATTTTACCCATCAATTCAAAACTCGACCAATATTTTAAAAATAGAAATAATTTTGATTAAGAATTATAAATAAAAGAAACTCGTAGCTACTTTAACTTGGAATAGTTCTAAGTTTCAGAAGACAAGCTTACTCGCAGCAGAACTAAACAAGAATGAATTTGCCCATCCAACTTAACTTTTATGATTCCCTTTTATGATTTAACTTTCTTTTTCTCCCCTTTATAGGCAAGCCCATGTGCGTCGAGGCTTTCTCCGCCTACCCACCGCTCGGTCGCTTCGCCGTGCGTGACATGAGGCAGACGGTCGCCGTCGGTGTCATCAAGGAGGTCACCAAGAAAGAGGGCAATGTCAAGGCCACCAAGGCTGCCCAGAAGGCCACTGGCAAGAAGAAGTGACCAGTGTTCGACGATGCGTCGAAGTGGGGTACCCGTCGCTGCTTGTTTGCTGCGGCGGGAGTTGAGGAGAGTGTGACAAACTCATGTTCACGACCAGATGATTTGTATGTTAATTGTAGTCTACCCAAACAATGTGTAATGGTAAAACAAAATCATGCGATAGTGACGGCGGCGAAATTGAGACAGGTTGCTGTTTTGCACTGCAGTCTGTGGCTCGCAGATAGGACTGCCAAGCAATTGGTACTTTTAGTATTATGTTTTTGGCTGATTAGGTCTAAAATTCATCGCAAAGAGCATCGAAGGAAAGGACACGCTATATGTTAGTGGTTGATTTATTTAATTTAGGTCAATGTTTTATAAACTTTGCACATGGCCACACGACTTTTAAGAGGTGTCACAATATTGTCTAATATCACAGCGCATTTCATTGTATCCGGTGCAGTGCACTAAGGTTTTTTTCTCAGTTAACACGTGAATTGGTTACCGTTACGCATTTAAAGTACTTAAGACTCTGGTGTAAGATTTTGTCAAGTGTGAGAAAAGTTGAAAATAAAATAAAAATAGAAATGCAGTTTTGTCTTATTTTGTGTTTAATTTAAATATTTGAGTTCAAATATCTTCACAGCAGGTGAAACATTAGATTTTACTTGAAATCTCAAGGAAATTTTGAATGAAAAAAAAAACTAAAAAAAAAATGAAATAGGCTTTAATGCAAATCATCGAAAGTTATGCTTTCTTTTAAATGTTACGTATTTGAATTGATACACATAATGTTATCTACCATTCTGTCTCGTACTCGACCATCACCTCTCTGTGCACGACGTCCAATGTTTGAAATTCATGTGCATTGTAGATTGATGAGACTAAAATTTACGGGGAAAATCTCGCGCTCATGTGAGATTATCTGCGGAAATTTGAAAACCGTATTTGGTCACCATTATTTGAACTTAATGTACACTTTCATTGTTTGACCCCACTCTTTATTTTCCATAATCCCCTAGACTTAATCCCCCCAGAGGTTAGTTTTAAAATATTAACCGCTCTGAGCGGTTAATATTTTAAAACTAACCCGTCTCGCAACGAGCACAGACTGTAAAGAGAATGTAAAGAGCCTGAATGTGTGACACATGATAGCTCAATTAAAAGTGACATATTAATCAAACCAAAATATATTGATGTGATTAGAGGGCCAGGCCACATCGTGAGCCTTTTTTGAGCTTTTCGCCCTATATCAACTATTTTTACGATACATTCCTCTATGGAAAACTAAAACGCTCGTTGCAATTATAGCTTTGTTTGAGTTTCACATAAAGAATACATCGGAAGTATTTGAAACAAATCTAAGAAACATAAGAATTAAATATGACGTTTATGTCGAGACACGTCGGCCCCTCGTGAAGAGACAATTCGGTCCCTCGCAAAAGACACTTCGTCCCCTCGCAAAAGACACTTCGGCCCATCATAAAATACACTTCGGCCCCTACTACTTCACCTCTACCTCTTTGGCCCTGTCCGATATTATTGACCAGTATAACCATATTAACGAATTTTGAAGGTTAAAAGATAGTTTAGATAATAATCGATGGTATGTATGCACAATATCAAAATAAATTGTACTCTCATTCATATTTGACGAACGTTGAAGAAAAACAGTTGCAAAACACACGTAAAAAGATAATTCCTGGGTTATGCAATAGATATATTGTCCATGACAGTTTGCTAAAGAATTTGGCCAATTTTAGAATTTTGTAAGCATTTATCCTATGGGACGAAGTGGTAGGGTTCAAAGTAGTAGGGGCCGAAGTGTATTTTATGAGGAGCCGGAGAGTC
>LQRL01173153.1:1740-14010 GCA_001703475.1 Hydroides elegans
AGAAGAAATTATCATATATTCCTAATTAATTGATACTACTTGACATAAATTTCTTTATCAATAAAAGCTCATCCCACAATTTGAGACAGACGTATACTATAATTATATCTTGTTGTATATAGTATATATATTTTTTCAATTTAGATAAAAATGATAACAATTTCATTTTGATTTTTACTTGAATTACACCTTGGATTGCATTACATTGCCTGCGCACCCCTATGTCACCTGTCATTTGTGACGTAACACTTTAACTGTTACCTTCGGAATTTATGACGCAATAATATGTTTGTTCGATATAAAAAAATACGTTCACGCTGTTACCAACGAAATTATATTCATTGTTATAATATCTTGACAATAATCTTAGCACTTCATTACCTAATTATTTTATGTAACATTGTTGATATATTTATTTTTAACCTTTATGGCGTGATAAATGTATTGCTTTTTAAATAATAAAGCGTCGAAAGCTGTAACCAACGATTTTGTTTTTACTTATTTGTATTATCATGCTTATTTCCTTAACATTTTTCAATAATATAATAGGTGTATTTGCTATTTGAAACAATTTTAAAAGTAAAAAGGTATATTGCTCAAGAAAAAAATGATGGTGAAGCGCGATGTCGAACGGTATAATTCATTTTCTTTATGTGACATAATACTCCGTTACCTTATATTTTTCTGTAAAATTATTGATATATTTATATTTTGAGATGCTTAATCTTTATATTTCTGGTTGGAAGATAAGTATCGCGAAAATTATGAGATGATTTAAATCATTGGGTTACTGTCGAAAAAAAGCTCCCCATGGTCCGCCATTTTGTTGATTTTAGCCCATATTGAAGTATTATTCATGTCACATGATCAGCATAAAAATGGTGTGTTTTTTTAGAGTGATAAAAAAAGAAACAATATATTGCGCAAAACATGCCTGTTGTATAATGCAAAGGGGAGCTCCGCTCCCCTTTGCGATGATAAATATGCAATACATGTATTTTATATATGTTCAGGTCTCCCTATGGCCTGAATGATATATAAAAATATATTCAACAACCCAAGTTACAAAAGTTTACATTATTTTGTTTTCTTAAAAATAGGAAGTTACAATAGCCATTTCACTTCATAAAATGTCTGCTTTGAAATGTGGAATTATTAACATCTTGGCAACAAAAAATGTAAAAGACTAATCTAGGATGAAATAATTACTCATTATTTCACTACCATATTATGAGAATAATTGATATATTTTATGTAGTGGGAAATGGGATTGAACTATAAATGCGTTTGTAAATACATGCACGTCTTATTTACAAATAACAATATTTAGTAGGCTCAATTTATCTGGCACTTTTGCCAGCTTGGAACGTTTGTTCAAAATCAGATGGCAGATCTGAGCCACCTGATAGATTCGAGTCCAATGTGAAGGAATCACTATTCTGTATATTAGCTCCTTCATTTAAGTCAAATAATAACGGTTGAGGACTGTCTTCACTTGTCCCTGCTTGCGTCTGTTCATCAAATCTATCCTTACTTGACTCCGTGCTATTATTGGAATGCTGTCCTACTTCCGATTCTGAATATGATTGAGTGTCTAAATGCTGCGGATCACCATCGTTGGTTGGCATTGCTTGGTTCTGTGACTTAATCACAGCATCATTTGAATCGGGGGTATTTCCTGAAGCCTGCCCAATACACGGTTCTTTATAGAGTTCAAATGAAGATTGTTCTTGTTCGAGGTCGTCCTGTATTGGATGTGCCTTGCTTTGTCCGAATGCCGGGGCTTGTTTGTGATAGCTTGGGCAGTATGAACCGTTGGTGTCCGTGCTTATCAACCAGGAATTCTCCTGTAATTCATTATTGGCGATACTGTCGCAACTCAATTTTGTTTTGACTTTGATGTTGCTGGGTAAGGGATCGTCTACTGAAACTGTATAATTGGCACATTCGTCAGTTGGACCACAACTTGACGGTGTTTCCTCCTTGTCGTGCAGATGACAATCGGTGGTTGACATTGGTTGGGAATCGATGACACCATTTTGATTTGGACCACTTTCGTTTAGCAAACCCATTTGACCCTCATTATCCAGTTTAAACGAATGTTTGTCCTGATGCATGTCTGCTTGTTGTTGATAAGACGTAGCCGGTCCGAATGCTTGGGACTGTTCATAATTGCTTGGGCAGAATGAACCGTTTGTGTCCGTGCTTATGAACATTGAATTTTCCTGTGAAATAGTTTTGGGGTTGCTCTCGCCACTTAGTGATGGTTTGACTTGGCTGTTAGTAGTTGTAGAGTCAACCGCTGAAACTGTAGCGTCATGGGCATGACCATCAGTTTCATTGGTTATTACAGGTTCCCCCTCCTGGCTTGTCCACTGCGACAGTAACGGTCGTTGTGTAGACGGTTCCTCGCTAGAATTGCAATCCGTTTCATCATGTTCTTCTGGTATTCGTCCGCTGAATTTAGCACCTGAAATATTCGTCTCTCTGGGCATAGACAAAGTACTTTGACCGTCTAGCATTTGACTTAGCTGTTCATCATCCATTTGGGGTTGGCAGGAAGCTGTGGTCACCAAACGACTCTGCGTATCGAGAATTACACTGGGATTTTGGACGTCACTTTGGCGCTTGTGAACTTCGTGGTGGCTCTGATTTGCTAACAATGCGCTTTGTTCATCAATATTGTCTCCGGTGCTCATTGGAACTATTTCCCCTCCGCCAGCCATATTGTTTCTTACGTGTCTAATTTCTTCGTTCAAACGAACAAGAGTGATAGCATCCGACCGCATATTATCTGGCTCTTCATCTGACTGTATTTCCTCTAGTTGGTTGGTGCCTAGTTGAATATCGGATTCTTTGTTTTCAACAACAAGCCTGTCCGTTTGTTTTGTTTTATGACTATTCACAGGTTGCATTTCAATATCATTTGAAGAAGATTTACGCGGGTAACGCCATCGTTTACAAGTTATGACAAGAGACGCGACTATTACGGCAATGCATACTAGAATTATACTGACGAAGATTCCTAAAGTGGATACGTTGTACCTTGATCTGTTCGTAAAATCTATGGTTCCACCATCCTTTGTTGTCTCTAACACTAATGGTTGGCATTTGGAATGATGGTGATTCATGTCGAAAACGTTGGTATTCGCTGCGTAACATGCTTCGCAATTTGAATGGCGTTTACATTTACACTGACCTCTAAAGCCCCAAGTGTCAAAGGGTTCTGCTATAATCGACAACTTATACTGTCCATTTTCAACATTCTGAAACTGGAATTTTATTATGTCCGCGTTATCGTCTATAGTCTGATCGAGAGTTTTTACGATTTTCGTCGTTGAATCAGTTCGATTGACGTACACCAACTGAAGTTGTAACTCACTAAATCGGTAAGCCACGGGTGGGGCATTAAACTGAACATGGATAGACCCAGTACACGAGTCATTGTGAATTTCGACGATTTGCGGTGACCAAAGCGCTGTATTACGAGTATCGTGGTCTTGCTCGAAGACTTCAATAATGCGGTTAATATAATCAGTCAGTGGATTCATTTGCGGCACACCGTTTATGCGTACATTATAACTCGTGGGTTCGAAGCAATCATAATAGAATTGTTTCGATCGGTCGAGAATAGCATCCTCCTCAAAGCGCAGCGATATGCAACTTTGTGTAAAGTGCTCTTTCATCTTAGTCAAATGAATATCGAATCCTTCGAGTTTATTAACTTTCTCTGCCAACGCCATTGTCCAGCTGATGTTCATAGATGGCGTTGCTCGACCAGGTAGTACCGCTGAGAAGGTCACGTGCTCGGGTGCAGTTGGGTAAATAGGATGTTTAGTTCGCTTTGAGGGAGATATGCATGTGTCGTCGATAGAGCATGATATTCCCATTATATGGGAACAGTTCTGTGAACATGAATGCTCTTGAGAGGAGACTGTATGCGTCAAGAGAAATAAAATCACAATGCCATACACCATATCTTTGGTTCCGCCTCTCTTCATACCGGGACGCAAGATGTTTTACAACTGCCCTTTCTTTAGTTCCATATTATGTTTTAGTAATATATCGTATAGTCTCGTTGCGTAAACTGTTTCATAAAGAACAATAATATTCTGGTTATCCCGATTTATTTTCATTCATATCTAAATTATAATATTTTATTTTGAGTATATATTTCAACGATAAATTGCATTAAATACTACTTTTGTTTATACTACCAAGGTAGCGTATAACCTCAAACTTTTTTTCCAGAGTGCAATTTTCGAAAAACGATCATTAATTTTCGGATAATACTCAATATTTATATCATTCATGCTTGGATTGTATTGTGCGTTCTTCCGTATAATGTGTTTTGCCCTTGGTGTTGACAGTCGTAATATAAGCCTCGCATGAGCAAAACAGTTTATTCATTTTCAAGGTTGGGCTGTTTAGTACTGTCAGATTTTATTACGATGTTATTGAAACATTTGTTCAAACACAAAGTATTTTCGGAAGAATAGCAATAATTGACACCCTTCTCGGGAAACCGTCATTGTGCTTAAATCAATATAAGCTATATGCAATTCTTCATTCACGTGTAATAAAAATTGCTCATAGTTGTAACACATATTGTTCAACTGTATTTGCTAACATTCGCTTCTTTCATAATAAATTATATGGAAATGAATAGACAGCTATATAAATCAAAATCTAAGTAATTGGCTTTGATTTTTAATAATTTCCAATAAAAAATGTTGATAATTACATATTACCTTAATGTATTCTTCGTGTTTTGAATGATGCAATAATTGCCAGGGTATTGCAAGCGTGTAATATGCCGATTTTACATACAGGACAGGACACCGGGGGTTTTATCTCTTTATACATCATTAAAAATAAAAATTCATAGCTTCTTGTAAAATAATGTAAATATGTTTTATTGTAGAGTTCTAGAGAAAAAATGTAACTCAAGTACTAATTTAACAGAAATCCTGAATATTCGAGGAATAAGTTAAATAGAGTAATTATTAGGTTTATTCAAAAGGAAATAATGAAAAAAAAAACATGTTTATTCGAATTATGACTTTCTCGTCGTGGTTTACTTGTATGCCAACTGAAGAAACATGATTGGTAGTAAACATGTGTGTGATTCTGATGCAAATATAACTGTATATATTTTTTATTAATAAACTTATAAGCCTACCTGCAAAATAATCCTATTATCTAATGTTTTCGATGTTTATTAAGCAATACTTAATAATATCTGATAGAAAAATATTTCACTTTAACAGAATGATAAGTAATTCCTTTTTCATATTTATTGCAATATCCTTTCTTTATCTGCTATTTATTGAAATACTTTAACCATATAGAGCTTCCCTTAGCGCGTGTGACCATCCAGTCTCCGCGGAGTGTATTTAATATTGGAGACTTCAAACCTACATGCACTTCCTTAAATCGAGGCTTTTAGGTTATTTATAGATATTAATCCCGCTCTATGTTACGCCTGATTACTCTAACACCCTCTTTAAGACAGTCTCTTCCTTTACTTTGAATAAGGAAGTTCCTTCTTCATGGTCTTGCTGTCTTGTTCGATGTATCAGTAAGACAAAATATGCCGAGTACTGTTGAAGAAAGTTTCATTGTTATCTCGTCGTTTTTTGAACCTGCTTTAGATAGAATGTTCAAATTGGAACTACGAAATTAAACCAACCTAAATGTGCCTAACGGTATGTGCAACTCTTATAAAGTGGTGCAAGGGGAGCATACATTTTTAAAGCAAACAACAGGTTCATTTATACATTAGCAATACCAAGTTCAATAAACTAAGGATCATAATCTACCCTTGCTTAAAAAGAGTATAGGCACACAACAATTATTATTTGTATTTGATTTATCGTTGCAGTCTATCTGCCAGATCCTGAACCGCGTCACCTCCAAATCGGGCTGCTTCGACAAAGTGGTTAAACTGCAGCTGCGTGGCCTTGAACTCGTGTCGCACTTCGCCATTGTCACTGCGTGTGCCGGGGTGCTCGTCAATCTGTGTATTAAGGCCGATGAGCCAGGGTGAGTGTATAATTGAGGTGCTGAGAAGGAGATGGTTTTGGAAGGCCTCTTAACCTCTCAAAACATATTTGAAACACTCAAAACACAATTTAATATTAAGCAGATAATCAAGTTTTCAATCTGAGCAGAAATAAAACTGTATAGATTTTGAAAATCCAAGATCAAAATTACTTTATTCACTTTAAAATAAAGCATATATATTTACATGTATATATCATCAATATTCTTTAAATTATTTATGTGATACATATACATTAATTTAGTTCCTTTTTTCCCTTAACAGACGCGATCGCGCTGTGGCGGCCTTCCTCTCCGACTCCAACTTCCAGCCCGACTTCCTCGACTTCATGATGCGTGACGGCAACGAACCGGAAGAGGAAGCGGAGGAGGAGGGCGCCACTGCAGCCGCCGACGCCCTTCGCCATGCGGCTGCGAATAAGCATAAACCGCATACCAAGACATGTAAGTATTTAAGTATATATATTTTTGTTTATCGGTTGTGAATGACATATGCAATAGATTTCTGGCATTTTAAATTTATCAAAGAGCAAATGACCTTGTTACTACATGTAGTTGCATTACAACGTCAAGGCTTAGTGTCATTAATATTCTTAAACAAATAGCTAAAAGGAAAGAATCCTATATTAGCTTAATTTATTTTGAAAATTATTCGTTTCACTCATACCCTGTTCTTTACTTATCCTTACAGACAAAGAAGTGATCGGCGGCGACGACCTCAAGACCATCTCAACCCTCATCGACTGCTTCAAATCACGCTACACCAACCTCCCAGAACTAGACGAGGACAGCATCTGCCCCATTTGCTACGCCAAGCCCCTTTCTGTTACCTTTAGGCCTTGTGGCCATGTGAGCTGCCGAGGATGTATTGCGCATCACATGATGCATAGCAGTGAGTGCTTCTTCTGTAAGACTAAGATTGAGGGGTTGGAGGAACTTGATGAGGGGACGCCCGTCTGAGAAAGGAACTATCGAGTGAATAACGTCTGACGAGGGGTTCACTATATACAAGCGGGTATATAGTGATGATGTTTGTAGAAAGAGGAACTTCATGTATGTGTTAGGATTTGTCATAGCGCAAAGGTACAAAGCGTGATATCCACATTTACGGGACCAAGGTCGAGATAAGATATTGAGTTCTAATTAAGCTGAACAACACGAACAGAGAACACGTGGTCAGAAGGTCTTAAGTTTACAGAATGACGGCTTTGAAAAAAAAACCGACTCATAAGTCCACAGGATTGGTTTGAACAGTGCTGTAAGGGGCTCCTTGATAACTGCGATAACAAGGAAAGATCCCTTGTCTCATTAGATGGATACATTATGTACCAGTTCAATACATATGCTTCGATATCAAGTAATGAGCGGGTTTGTTTTCTGTTTGGCTGCACATCATTTAGAAACCTAGATACAAGTGTCATGTCCTAGCATTTTGATATGATGGAAAAGGCATGATCATTTTGATTCTTGAATATTGAATTATCTTATGTTCGATTTATCCACTTTATTTTCGGGGAACTGCTAAGAATATTGTTCTAACCATGACGTACATATTATCTATTGATATTGATGGGTATTTGAATAAAACTATGCAATTAAAGTTGTATTTACTCTATACCGGTGTTTGTAGTTGGTAGTCCGTTTAACGGTTTAAGTTAATAATGACACTTCATGTATACTTTTGCAAAGTATAGCATTGATTATAACTATATACTTTTCTTGTTTGCATGTAGGTGAATGTCCGTTATATCTCTGTGATTATTTATTTGATAATATATTTATTCCTGTGAACTGTTGTTGCGGTGAATGACAATTTGTACATGGCCAAGAGTGTTTGAGGATGTCTTTATGTGATTATCGTTTAACAAACAGTGATAATATTATTTCCTGTAGGTCTAACACTTGTCTTTTCCTAAGCCGGTTGACGGTAAAACAAATGCGGATGATGCATAGTGTATATGGAAATAGAAACAATGATTTGCAACATTGATATTGCTTTTTGGTTTTACTTAACAAGTTTATAACACTATCTTATCTATAGACAGGGTAAAAAGTAGCCACATGTATGCATACATTTGTGTTTTATACAGTCCTAAGTGTATCCACCCGTCGCAAATGTCTAATTGAAGTGCTCTTGACTTCTGATTAACTTCACAAATGTCTTGAAACATCATTGAAATGTCAGATAGGCCGATGTGTCGCAACTTTTGAATATATAACAGATCGAAGTTTTACTTAATGGACTGAGTGGGCTCATAGGCTTTTTCTTGGTTTTATTGTAATATCATTGCATTTGTAAGAGTTTTATAGGTTAAGTTACTGACAAAATATGTAGCCGACCTGACCTGATCCTTATTTACATTTTATTAGTTAAGCTTTGAGTTTAGCATTTTCTAAATGAGGACAGGATTGCTGGCTTTAATGGCGGTCGTTAAAGTGATTTTGCAGCTTTAATTAACGATACCAACTACCTACATTGTAATTTATCCTTATATTATGTTTGTATCAAATACTGATGGTGCTGCTTATTAAATCTGTTTGTGTGTTTAACCATAATTGAATTTGTTTCATGGTATGAATGTAAATTTGAAATATGTTTTATTTGTTATATTTATTCGAATATCTCTTTTGATGGATGAGTATCGTTCTATAATACCCATGTTGTTGTTTGCTTCAATATTTATTCAAGACAGTATTAAATAAATTATATGAACAACCATGTTATTAAGTTATCAATTATGGCTGTATGTTTGCATTGTGTAAAAAATATCATTTGTATGTTATATTCTTGACTCATATGTTGACTCATATTTTTTCTCCATTTCGTTTTATCATACAAAACAGTGAACAGGAGAAATCTACTCTTTATTACTAAACTTTAAACTTGGATCTCTCCAAATATACGATTTCGGACTTTACAAGTTACTGTTGTTTAAACAAAAACGCCAAACATAATTTGCTGTTTTGTTTTATTGTTCCTATCTGTTGACAATAACGTAACATTGACCATGACAATAGCGAAATCATAACTTATGAAATCGATAAAAATAACAACTCTTCTAATAACTCAAGCTTTGACGTCAATATTTTGAGATCTGAATATGAAATGGAACACATTGTGACAGTTGTTTTTATTTTATAATGAAATGAGACATAAACTGAAAGTTACGCAACTATTATCGCATTTTATATTTAATGTTGACTATAGCAGTCTACATATTAGTATCAACTTGCAGATGCGTTTTCCTTTTAATTTGTATCTTATACCTGAATCTCAACTGTTTCTTTCTAAACCATTCATTTTATATTCATTATTGATTTATTGTACATTTTACTGAGCTCACATTTTGTGATTTAGCGACACTTTGCTCAAAAATATACTATAAACTATATCAACAATCGACTCCAAGGGCCTTTGACAAGATTTTCAAACTATCTTTCAAGTATTGCGTCTTTATCACAGGAATATTACTTTTTTTTTTTTTGGAAAATTCAACCTTTACAAACTAAACACAGAAAGCTTGATCACAGAAAGCATGAGATTGTTGTTATTGCTGATTTCGATACACAACTTTGAGGAAGAAATTACACCACTTCCATGACCTTATTCATGACCTTTGGCACACTCATTGCTTAGCTCACGCATATCTTTCATCATATCTCGGATATGTTTTTAAAACATGAAATAAAACTTAATCAGCAGTTATAAACAGCAGGAAATGTTATCACAGAATTCTACCTAAGCCATCACATTTCTATATTAGCTTATTCACAGCAAATCACCCTCGTACTTAAACTTGGTACTTGTAGAGAATAAAAATCCGATATAATAATAATAATATGCAACAGCACTCTCCACTAACAACGGGAAGTAAATTTGATAAAATTAACTGTTTTATTACAATGTTATTACCTTACAAGAATTACCGGTACATAAATAATCAGCTGTATATCGATATATTATGCGATTTTATCATATATCAAAACCTAACATTATAACAGTAATTCTGCAAACTAAAAGCGTTTATCAAGACCACAGGTATCACTTCTTTAAACAAGATTTTAAAATTAAACCTAATAAATGCGTTTTATTCTTGGCAATTGTTGTAATGACATCAGTGGAACACGACATTTTTCTCTAAAATGGCGGACACCAACTCAGAAAGACAGTTTGTGATCTTGGGGTAGACTGGGAAAACCGGGCACAGCCTTTTGTGTACTAAATGGGGAGTGACGTAGTACCTGTAAATGAATGAAAATGGTTACATAATTTCAAATACATATTTCCGTGTGTTGCGCGGACAAAAGCCCCGAAGGACAAAAGCCCCGAAGGACAGAAGCCCCGCGATTTTGGCAGATAGGACAGAAGCCCCGCGATATATTTAAACATATTTTCACACTTTATCAGATATATCGATCATATTTTTTCAATCAAACAAAAACTAAATACCGATTTGGCGCATTTTGTATCATGCCTCTCAATAAAGCACGCTCTCAATCGGATTAGCCGATTTATTTGTGTATATGTTGTGATTTTTGTCATCCACGTTGCAATCAAGAGTCACATTGTCACGTCAATTGCAATTAGTGATGCCTACTACGCAGTCCCATAGCAACATTATACAATCATGTTCATAATCCAACATTAAATTGAAAAATTAAGCATTCATTTTATTTAAAATGTTTATGTATATATTTTTTTAATCTCGGGGCTTCTGTCCTAGCTGCCAAAATCGCGGGGCTTCTATCCTTCGGGGCTTTTGTCCTTCGGGGCTTTTGTCCTAGAATCATTTCCGTGTATGTTGGCAATGCCTGGAAACTTTAGGCATTGTTGACATTCGCTAAGTTAACCAGTGTATGTTGCATTGCACGCAGAATTCAGCGAATGTCAACATACGCTGATTTCACAGATTGACTACAACATATATATTTCGAGTCATTTGACACAATTTTAATGTGACAACGGCGCGGCAAAGTGGTTCGAGAACATTATTATAGATAAATATATTTTGATTTGATATATTTGAAGTGTAAGTAAAAAATAAATTGAGCAAAATATTTTTTTGAACAGCGTCATAAGCAATCTGATCACCTTTGACAAACAAGGTAAAAATCGAAAAACATCTGCAATAAATTGATAATAGACTTACTGGAATTCTTCGAAGAACTTTTCTCGAAGGTATCCCAATAGCTTAGCGCTCCCTTTTGCAATGCAGCACAGCACAAACAATTTATGATACAAGGTAACGTGTTCCAGTGCCTGTAGACTGGTGGAGTTGATGGGCTTGGGCGCAAAGATGCCCAGGAGGCGATGGATAACCACATCTAAGTAGGGCGCCACCTGGAAAGGAAATCAATGGTTTAATTGAAAATTTTATAGTTAGATATCTTAGATAAAAGAACTTTCCTTTAACGCGTAATTCATAGTAATTCATAGCTTTCACTATCTGTAAAATCTAGCTAGATAATATTATTATTCATTATGTTAATTGATGAGTAGCATTCAACGTACCACTAAATCTCCCATATCTTCTACTTCCAGTGACGTCGCGCACCATTCTTTGGTGAAGTCGGGATATTCAGTTGTCTGTCAATCAGATATATTTCATTTGATAGGATTAATTGAAACTAACATTATATAACGTATATTTAATATGCTTTGAGCATTTAAAGCATAGTCATATTTCGTTTGAAATTTATGTTGTTGAAATACTCTTTTACTTACAATGAGATGTAGTTAAAATGAGCAAAAACGAAACAGGCCACTTTGCTCCTTACATACCTCTTGCGCCATGATAAATATTTCGTACAGCAGCGATAGACCGACCTCAATAAATTCATCGATTAGGTTCATGAACTGAAAGTAAAACAAAAATACGGTTGAAACAAAATGAATACAGATATATATTAATCTAGGATGATAAAATAATTATATGTGGTATTCATTATATGTTAACCTCTTTATTCGCTTAAGAACAATGCAGATGTGCCATCTGAATTACACGAAAGCGCTATTTATAATTTCGAAATATAAAGATCTATCATAAAACTCATTTACCATAGCATCTTTATGTCCTTTTCTTGCTTTCTTTGCCCTTTGCAAATTAGCCTGATTGACATCCAAACTGAAGAAAGAGTCGTCTAAAATGCCTGGGAATTCGGGCAAAAGCGTCATAATAAGCAGCAAATCTTCTATCTTAGTACATC
>LQRL01173178.1:1075-18888 GCA_001703475.1 Hydroides elegans
GGATGATAATGATAGCGATAAATGTGATTATGTAAAGAGTTGTGACGAAGAGGATATTTAGATAATGAAACATATTGTGAAATTCGTTTTTAGAATCGACCCCTAAGATATGCAAGCATAAACAACTTATTGAACTTTTGACCATCTTCTTTAAATTATTTCATTCGTTAAAAATTGTCACATCGGTCCAATAAAGTCTATTTAACTTTGTTTGTCATGTTATTGGCTACATGTTATGCTTTTCCAAACATTAAAGGCCCCCCTGGCTTAACTTCGCATATTATCGACTCTGTTTACAGAGACAAGTATCAAAAATATTTTTTTGATATTTGTATGAATCTAGTATAAGGTGCGGAGAAGTTGGAAAATAGACATGTTTTTCTTATAATGCTATTGTCGTTATCCTGATGAACATTTCGTTCAAATTCATTTACCAAGCTACGCCTGATAGACTGTAATGCAATGAGTAGGTAATTTAATAAAGAAATCTATCAGCTACCTAAGTTAGTAAAATTCGTTAGTCGAAGAGCCCTCAAAGGCACTTGTACGTAAAACATTAAGCCCCCTAAGTTTATACATGTTAATGGTTATATAGATTGCAGTCATTTTATTTGATAGCTCTTATCTTATATTAAGAACCTTGTCTAACATTAAAGGCACATTTTTGTGAAGCAACATTTTATTATAATATTCTATACGGTATTATGAAATTATACAAAAGGCAATGGTTGATTTAACCTAGGTTTTTGTTGCT
Organism: Hydroides elegans; assembly: GCA_001703475.1. Taxonomy (NCBI): domain Eukaryota; kingdom Metazoa; phylum Annelida; class Polychaeta; order Sabellida; family Serpulidae; genus Hydroides; species Hydroides elegans. The sequence goes on from LQRL01173178.1 coordinate 1,830, forward strand.
AACCCATTAACCTACATCATCTCATGATATCCAATTAATTATTAGTACTGATCAAATTGTATATCTTATGCTATTGATACTACTTAAATGCTTTATCTCAATGTCATTTATTTCATGAATAATAAATGCAAGTATATGAGGCATGCATAATAATGTTTGTCACAATTCTGGTTTTAGCGTTGAACTGCTGAAACAGTAACCGAATAAACCCTTGATTCAACCATGAATACACTTTCATGGATATCTATGGTTTCCACGCTTTTCGTATTTATGGAAATACATTCAATTTGAATGAAGAAACAGAAACAGTACTAGCCAAAAACACTCATGTAGACTCTACATTAACAAAAAATACATACGTGTATAATCTATTTGAGTCACCTCATTTATGTAATGGTGGTCTTAAGGGCAACCAATATTCCAGGACCAGTGCATATCCCCTTGCTCTTATTCCTCCAAACCCTAAAGGGCTTTCCCTATTATTTAGTCACCTCCTATGTAATTAATCGGGCTTACATCCCTACCATTCAGTAGGCCCCTTTATGACACAACGCAACAATCGATAGAATTGATCATGAACTTGTCAATCCACTATTAAACTCTACCTGTAGCTATGGTCACGAAATACCCCTATGCCATTATCATTTGCAAAAATGAAATAATTAACAAACATTTTATCATTACGTAGTCTAGGGCAATCAATACAATCGTATAGACAATATATATAATAAAATCATCCAAAATAATACAATTATTTTAATTGTTCATATAAAACATCCTTTTCAGAAATTCTGCGCTAAAATAGAATACTATCTTTATGAAAATGCAGTTGCGATTTTATTATCGCTCGCAGCTAATATACCCTATGATAAAGCAGCAAAATACGTGACACCCTATGGTTTGTTGACAATATCTGTTCCACTCAATGAAACCTGAGGCATTAACAAGGCGCCGTACTGCACCGTACGCAATTACAGTTGAATAGAAAAGGCGTTCATGCAAGAAATACATTTTATTTTCCCTAAGCCGTTACTCAAAAATATTTTGTTTGGTAAGACAATATATTTGCAATTCCTTGTGACATGTGACATAACAAGGAATTTAGCAATTATTTTTTGAAATTAAATATCAGGCCTACACACTGTTTAGTAACGTTTTAAGAGCTCATAAATCAGAAAAAAAAATGTATAGAGATATCATGATATCGATATTTAAAAAAAAAACTCATTTTGGCAACTGGATAGGTGCAATATAGCAGCTAAATTGCAAAATTAGAAGTGTCTTAAACTATAAACAGAATGCATATATCGAATAATGTAATAGCAGTTAGGCATGGGTTTAACATTAAACTGTCAAGTTATTACTTATTGTCACAATCAATCGTCCATGCCCCGCGGTTCATGTCGTGTAGTCGAGTGCAATAAACTTGTTATTTATCTTGTGCAATTATGACATTGCGAGAGCCATATATTCTTATACATGTAGTTCCATATGACACGAAAACGTATTGACAAACACTGAAATAAGAATAGAATAAAGCAAAACATAAAGCAAAATAATAATAATAACATAAAAATAGGTTTCATATTTAGGGATGATATAGTATTTTCGCTCAGATTACAAAGTCACTGAGTCCTTATCAGGCGCGGATTTGCCATATAAATCACCCCGCGCACGCCCCCCTGTTCGTCCTTATATGTAGGACAAAAAAAAATAATTTTGCGCCCCCTTGTTCAGCCTGATAATTTATACAGTTGCTCCCCCGGGTTCAATATTTTCTGGATCCGCGCCTGCTTATCAAGTATCAATGGCACTAATCTATTCAAAGATTGGCATTACATTAATGGTTGCAATTATTAAGCTTATTCTATCCAAACCCATTTTAAACCTTGTTAAGAAATGAAATCGGTTGCCATTGTGGACTTCTTATAAGCGAGAATTTCAATGGTGGCTAGGTCACTTTCCCATTAGGTCTGGATCTATAGTCTTCCGGCTGCTCTTAATGATATTCATGTTATCAATAATATAAATGTAGGCGTTCCGGATCTCCCAGCAATTTGGCAATGACGTTGATTGAGTGGAATAAAGATAGTGAAGCGATTTAAAAGGTTTAAAAATGATTTTAAAAAATAATAATAATAAAGAAAGAATGCATTTCGAGTACGATTGGTCGACGTTTGTGTACACATTTGGGTATATTTCTGATATTTACTATTCCACACCCTCACATTTTATTGTTTTCACATATTTACATAAAAATTCTCCCTCCCCCTTTATATTGTGTTCAACAGGAAAGAACTGGAGCGTGCGCAGGCCGAGCATCATAAGGCGTATGGGATCTTTATGTTGTGATGTGAATTGTTAGCGTAAATTTATTTGTAATTGTAGTAATTGTTTTAGCTATGGATGGACCCTGAATTGCAGGAAACACGCGAGCAGAAACACTCATTCTGATTTCACGTCGTTATTCCACAGTATCACAGGTCCAACAACGAATGTTGGCAACGTCACGCAGGACGCCGGCCGTGATGACGTCACAGCCGGCACCTGCCCAATTGATAGCGGATTGTGAAATCCTCACAATATGTTTACATATTTGTAATACTTTATTTTGTACTCTCACCGTTTTCAATAAATTTACTTTAACTAAGACTTCTCTCAATATCATATGTTAAACAGGAAAGAGCTGGAGCGCGTGCAGGCTGAGCAGCAAAAGGCGTGGGATCTGCGTCTCGAAAAGGAGGATGAGCTATTTCAGAGACACGAGCAGCAAAAGGTAAGGACATAAGATGCGTTTTAAAAACGATATTGCATATAAAGATTAGATCATGGTTGTTCACATTTATAAAATACCTAGTATGACTAAAAGAAATAGTCACATACGAAGCACACAAACAACACATAAAGATAGTTCAATACAGTTTAATGTTGTGGAGTTTCTTCACCAAACCCATAGTATAGCTATAGCCTATAGCCGTCTGTGTTGGCGCAGCTGTAACCAAACCGAAAACGATAAAATTAGAGTTCAATCCATAAACTGACACCCCGATGGCCCTTGGTCAAAACATCACACTATGACACTGAATGATCAAGTGTTAGACAAATCCTTTCATTAATCCACTCACTCCTCTATTTTCCAAGCGCGAATTGGAGGAAGAAAAGGCACGCCTTCGGCAGCGCATTGAGCAGTTTGAGCAGGACCGCGTGCAGGCCGAACTGGAGTTGGAGGAGCAGAGGAGGCAGCTGGCCGAGGACCAGGATCAAGGTATGTATGAGGGAAAATGATTTAGGTCTTATTGCTTTGCCCCGATTATCCGTAAATCTCATCCATGTATTTTTAAACGGTTAAAATAGCGTTGAATTTGAAGGATAACCTAGTTAAAAGATGAGGAAGGGGGCGAATATGACTCCAGTTGTTATGGTTATGGAAAATATAGCATAACCTTTTAGAAGAATTCTAATTGTAATCTAAAGATTACAGAAGATTCGTATGTTAACCATGATTGCCAGGGAAATTTGAAATTGTTTGTTTAAACGGAAACAAATGGGCCTATATTGTTAATACAAAAATAGTATATATTTTCAGATGTACATGTATTATTGTCAAGATACATTCTGGAATCATACACACAGCTGCTAACCATTGAATTGCCTTTAAGGAAATGCTCTATTCAAATAAAGTAATGACAGAGTATTGACTTATTCAGTCATCCTTTCGATTGCTTTATAACTCGACACATGTGTTTTAACTACCGTTGTTCGTCAATATTTTGATTCACTCTTATATTTGTGTATCTTTCTTAAGGGTCAAAGCACACATTTGATTAGAAGGTTGTATCTCGAATTCGCGGGAATCTATAATTCGCGGACACGTGTTATTTGAGAATTACTTAAGACCGAGATCGTGTTTTGACTTGAGTGTGATAGAAACCTGGTTTCTCAATGTATTCCTATATATTAGATGGTTCTAAACATGAATAATTCTCGAGAAACACGTGTCCGCGAATTATAGATTTCCGCGAATTCCAGATACACCTGTCTATTTCATATCATAAATGGTTGATAAAAGATTTATCATACTTTCTTTACTCTGTATAAGTAAGCTATCTATTTTAAATAAAGTCAGTTCCATGAAAAAAGGGCGATTTTATGGTTAAATGCATAGAAAAAGTACAGTTACCAGTTGAAGAGTTCTTAATTTGGTGTCTAGACAGATATTTTTGCTACTTCACAATCATTCCACTGATCTTATTGTTAACCTTCGGTAATTAAATTGTGCTTTGCTGTCGATAGTACTAAATTGGCCGGGAAAAAGTATGCCCCTGTTATATCTTATTTCATAATGGTCCACCAAAAATATAGATAAAATTTAAAAAAAACGTTTAAATCAATCCAACAACTGATGTGTATGTTTCTTTGTGACTATTTTTACGATAAAATGTTGCTTTTACATAACTGTATTCATTAGAGCCTGCTTAGTCACACTATTTAAATTCTGATCGGAGCTGATTTAATAGAACAAAAATTCCAGAAAATAAGCATATAGAGCAATCTTATGCGTAAGACAATAATCATGTTCATGATTCATCCCTGATATAATCAAATTATAAATAGCATTCATGTAGTTTGTTTTCAACAATTTATCGGCGCAAAACTTTCGATTTATAAGTAAACTTATTCTCCGTTACCCTATTTATAGATCAATTTTAGCATACCAGTACACATAATAATATAACTATAAGCTGATGTGATCATATCATTTGGCAGCTAATCATAAACTTATATACTAATAAATTTGCATTTGGTTAAATTAAAAAAGAAAGAAAAAAAAATATAGCTCTAAAGTTATTATACTTAATAAAGGTAATTGAATGAAAAATACAGACATACATGTGCAGGCACATGGATAGAAATGAATGGACAAAAAGTAAGAACTATATAATTAATTGTATTTTCAGCCGAAGTCCGCATAGCCGAAGAGCTCTCCCGCCTAGCCGAACAGGAACGCCATCCGTTCGACCACGCAACACTTTCCCATCACCAGTATGTCAAACGTGGGCATTTATATATTAAATATTATATAAATATATATTACATTTTCAGCCGAAGCCCGCATAGCTGAAGAGCTCTCCCGCCTAGCCGAACTGGAGCGCCAACATAAAAACGCAATCACTTCGGCAACGCAACACTTTCCCACCACCAGTATGTCAAACGTGGGCATTTATATATTTATTATTTATATATTTCATTTTCAGCCGAAGCCCGCATAGCCGAAGAGCTCTCCCGCCTAGCCGAACAGGAACGCCAATACAAAGACGCCATCACTTCGACAACGCAACACTTTCCCATCACCAGCATATCCTACGTTGGCTTTTATATATTTATTATTTATATATTTCATTTTCAGCCGAAGCCCGCATAGCCGAAGAGCTCTCCCGCCTAGCCGAACAGGAACGCCAACACAAAGACGCCATCACTTCGGCCACGCAACACTTTCCCATCACCAGTATGTCCGATGTGGGCACCCTCGCCATGCAAACCGAATCTCACCTCGCCGACCTCGCCACTGGCGGAACCGCCTCGGTCAAAACCGCCACAACCTCTCAGGGAACCAATGCACCTAACCAACAGTCTTTGGAAGCTCAACGCTTGAATCTTGAGGAACAGAAGACTGAGTTGGAAGCACGCAAGACACAATTGGAGAAGGATTTGGAGCGGAAGCAGTTGGAATTGGATGAGATGTTCACAGCGAGTTCGGAGCAATTTGAGTTGCAAAAGAGACGGTTGAGTGAGCGGGAAAAGGAGTATAAGAGAGAGAATGAAGTGGTGATGGAGAGTGTTAGTATGCAGACGGATTATATTGAACAGCTGGAACATAAACAGGTATGGGAAGGTGGATTTTGTTTTATTTTGACAAAAAAAATAGTGAAAAAAAACATGCATTCCCAAACGTTGAGTTTTCAATTGAATAATTGGGATGATGTCATAAACTGAGAAAAAAGTCTTCTTTCAAAATTTTGCTGTATCTTTCTTAGTTCCAAGTTGAAACAGGGCGTGTTATGTAATTTGGGTAACTAATTAAACGAATCAACTTGAAACAAAATTACATTTCTCGAATAATCGATTACAAATAATCGATGCCTTAAGTTATGTAAATTTTATCAATAATTATTTTTGAAGTCATAATTAATTTTATAATGGCCAGGAAGCAAAGTTTAATGTTCATGTCAAAAGCTGAAAACATGTTGGTTCTGCTTCACTACATCGTATAACAACTTTCACATAAATGTAAATTCCTTCTGATTTATTTGTTTCACGCCAAATGTTGTTAAATAAGTTGCTGATAAATATTCTTCTTACTAAAGCCAAATATATTATTTGTTGAACAAAATAAAAGTATTAATTTAACAAGAATTCTAACTCCAGCTATCTAGTTAAATTTGACCATACAGTATAACCATGTTGTTGCAGGTGCAACTAGTCCAGTACATCGAAGCCAAACAAATGGACATGGCTCCAGACGACGAACGGGATCAACCGATCGGCGCTGCGATGAGTGATGAATCCGTCCTTTCTCGACCCCCAGGTGTCGGTCGCGGTCGACCACGTGTCCATACGCGCTCATACAACGAACCAACCTTGTTTTCATCTTCGTTATCATCGAAACCGGGATCAGTTCCGGATTCGCCGCCCGTCTTGCCATCTTCGAAACCGCCACTTCCGCCGTCGACGAAAAGTAGTCCGCGAACGACTTCCGGTATGGGCGCTCGCCCAAAAACGAGGTCGAATTCGTCCACAGCTGAGGAAGTGACAAATCGCTTGTATCCGGGACCGAAACTAAGACCGGAAGTGATAGCGCAAAAGCGAAAAGAACTCGCGGCGGCGAAATCAGGTGCCGCAAACGATGGACAATCACTCGCGAAATCGAAATCAGTGCCTTTGCTACGCGGTGCTGGTAAGCGCTTGAAACAGTTATTACCCGGTGGCAAGAAACGGCCCGATTTAGGCGGAAGTAACTCGAGTTTACCGAGCGTACCGGAAACTGCTGACGAACATCTCGCGCGATCCCCGAAATCCCCGCGTCGTAAATCCGCTTCCGGTGAAGACACGGACGGCTTTTTCGAAAGCATCGAAAACGAGCCGGTCCGATTGCGACCGCGAGGGAAGCATCTCGGTAAAGCGAATCGGCCGCATAGTTGGGCGGCGCCGGATAAGAGACTCGCGGCCAAATTAGCGATGGCCGAAGAAGAACGCATTTTGGCGAGCGAAGAGATGGAAGTGGCGGATAGTGACGAGGGTTATCTATTATCGCCCACGAGTGTTACGAGTGGCGAGGAGTTCACTCAGATGGACTTTGATCCATGTACGATCGATCGGGAAAGTCCAGACGGTCGCGAAAAGAGCGACGCGCCGCCGTTTCGAAGTGCCTCGAGTAGTCCGTCCAGTTACATTCCAGCGATTACTGTAGCGCATGTGGACAAGTTGGTTCTTGAAATCGATGCACAGGCGGGTCCTGTGAAACCAGTGCCTTTAGATGATGATAGCTCATCCAAAACTACATTCCATGATAAACCCGTTCCCTCTGATCTCGAAATTGAACAATTAATGGAACCAGTATCGCAAATGCCATCCAAAGAATCAAAGAAATCTCCGGTTACTAATCGAAAATCTTCTTCCTCTTCTATTTCATCCGTAGGTCAACATTCCACTCCTCAAACAAAGAAGAAAAGTAGTCCTAGTCCACAGACTACTCCTCCAGTGCGTAGGAAAAATAGCACCGGTGTCAGTAGTTCGCCATCAGTGCAAAGAAAAAGTAGTACCGGTGCAATTAGTTCGCAATCTACTCCGCCAGCAGTGCGAAGGAAAAGTAGTGTAGGCGCTCAGGAAGTCACTGCTAAAGTGCCTGGAAGTGGCGTTAAAAAGGAAGATAAAACGCGGAAGAAGTCCACTTCAAGTTCCCAACCAATGGAAGTTGATACATCTCCGAAAGTGACTCGGAGGGGCGACAGAAGTGGGAGCCGAGGTAGGGGTATCTCCCCTCAGGTATCTCCAAAGTTACCCGGTGGCACAAAAGCAACAAAATCTTCGCCTCAAGCGTCGCCTAAACCGGGTAGATCTGGCTCTACATCAAGCACAGGTTCAAAGTCATCTTTATCCACGCCCAAATCTACCTCTTCGAAAGCAAATAGTGCTGCTAAAAGCCCCTCATCTGCTCGTAAAAGCTCTCAGTCCAAGGTTGAAGAAGATGACTCGAAATCAAAATTGAAACGAACACATTCCAAAACCGGTAAAGATGGCGCCAAAAAGGAACCAGCTTCTGGCTTTGTTAAACCGACTAAACAGCCGAAAACAACGGATGAAGTCGGTGTAGAATTCTACGTACCAAGTGGATCAACTGAAAGGCTACCTGGAGAATCGTCCAATAAAGAAAGTAGTCCGCAAGAAACAGAGGAACCACAAGATGAAGTATTTATAGCTGAGGACGGTACAAAATATATCCGTCGCAAAAAGAGAGCAGCCAAAAAGGATGACAAAGCGGATAAAGAACAATATGTTGTTGTTTCAAAATTGCCAGACGGGAGAACTCAGTCTTTGGGCGCGGAGAAATCTACCGGAAGTGAAGATGAAAGCGAGGCTAGCGAATCAGGGGGTGATGAGGTCGATGGACTCAAATTGAAATCATTCCATCCGAAAAATATTATCAAATTCATGACTGGTTGCACAACTGGTATTCCTGATGATGAAATTACTAGGTTCGAATTAATGGAAACCCAAGAACTGCAAACGGAATACCAGAAAGCATTAATCAAACAGCTCGAACGCGAAGAACGTCACAAGGAACGTAAACTCGCCGAGCGAGAACGCCAAAAGCAGAGGGAACGGGAATTGATCGGTGGAAGGACCACACAGGACTTGCAAAGCGAGTACCTGCAAATGGTGAAAAAACAATTGGCTGATAAAGATGACGAGCATTTTTCGGATGACTCTCTAAACGGCGACGATCGCGGACGCGTAATATCCGCCGGTGGCGCTCCTCCCCGAAAACCCGCGCGTGCGCAAACCGGAAGCGACGCAATTGTATCAACTGATGACGTCACTTCCGGATTGTCACTTCCTGTAGCAGGAAGTCGGCCTCGAACGCCGGAAACAGCGATGGATTTTTCGCAATCGATGCCAGCGAATAATGCGGATATTCGCACAGGCCTAGATGCGCTAAAACCCGCACAAAGCTTGCCGCAAGCGATGCTGAAACCAGGATCGTTGACGTTCTATTTCAAGAAGGATTCGAATAGTGATTCGGATGGTCGTGCTGGGTCTAATCAAGAAGAAGCGAGACACGCTGGGAGTGGCGCTGATGAAAGTTCAATGCGGCAAGGTACGAGTTTTAACATATATATATTGCCTAACGATATGATTATCTGCAATAAGTTCTTATGTGATGGATTTGATAAACACAAATTACATGTAAACAACCTACATGGACCTTATTTGGGTCAAATAATGGCTAAAGACAACCAAATTATATTTAAATAACATAAATAGTAGTACGATGTACGATGTTATTGACAGATATAACTTATGTATAACAATAACTAATTAACTAATTATATACTATTTCATTGCCCACTTAAGAAGTTTCCGTTTCTGGAGAACCAACGGAAGCTGCAGAGGTTGGTGCGGAACTTAAACCTTATGTGTAAGTGTTTATTGTAATCTTTCTTCTGTTATGAAACTTAAGCATTCGTTATAGATTAGTTTATGAGAATCCCTAAACATTATTTTGTTTTTGATTGTCAACCATTTTAAGTGTTGGAAAGTGAACTTATCTAAATCCATCAAACTTATTACTCATAACGTCCACTGTAAAATTCACATGCAAAAAGACATTGTTTATTAAATCCCGTTTGTTGCGGAGACGATATATTTTTTAAAGTGCCACGTCTCATTTAATTCAATGAACCTTATCATATGATCACAGAGAGGAGTCAGCTCAGGGTGCGGAACAGCGCGTTCGAAAGAGCAGCAAGGGACGAACGCGACGTCGGCAAACGGAAGAACCCCCGGAGAGCGAATCCGGGCCGCAAACCGACGACTCTCTCATGTCGGGTAATATGCGATTAATTTCCTGATTGATTTATATAAGATGTTTATAGTAAATCCAACAATAGTTTGTTTGCTACTGGCTTCTTTACCTTAACATTCAATTTTACCCAATAGCAAAATACTTAAAAACCAACGGTATTGAAGCACTTTCGAAAGAAACTAGTAAATCAATATGTAATTCAATTATACATACATAATGTATGTACTTTCTATTTCATTTTCTCAGGTGAGCGCACTAAACCCTCCTCACGGCCCGGCTCTTCCTCTCGACGTCGCCGTCGCCAGCCACGTCCAGCAGAAAACGACGTCTCCGGACAGAAACGTCCGAAAAAAGTGGGCCAAAGTTCAGCCTCGGAAGAATACGTCACTTCCGAAGACGACGGAGTTTCGTTTTCCGAAGACTCATTGGCTTCGGAAGAACGAATACTAACGGAAACAGCCGAAGATATGGACGTACAGGAATTGCCATTGGATGAGTTACGTCACGTGACAAACGCTATGACGTCAATGACGTCAGCGTTGGCTGAGGGGCGTGACGTTTCGCCTTCGGGGGATGGTGAAGTGGCACGTGATAGGAAAGCGGAGAGCATTGAACCGGATAGCTTGAGCGAACATGTTCCGGTCATGGGTGTTTCGCAAACGGACGTTTTTGATCGCGATATCAGTCCCGAGGAATCGCGGTTTGAGCAATCGAATGCGTTAGACGCTGTAATGAAAACACCGGTGATTTGTGACACTGTAAGTGCAAGTGAAAGTTCGCCTGTAGACTCTCAGTCTAAAGACAATCTAACAGCTGACGACAGAACACGCACCGTTTCTGATAATTCGTTCGATGCGAACCGACCGTCCGGTTCGGATAACGCTCAGACCCCCAGTGGTTCAACCGGAAATGCCGGTTCTGGTTCATCCGGTGGCGATAGCGGAGGTCAGGATGCCACCATATTTGACAATGCGCAACTGCAAACAGCTTTGCATACGTTGGGCGCGGCTTTTTCGAACGACGACGAAAACTCAGAACTCAAAACAGCAATTGCTGAAGTTAAGAAAGCATCGCGTCTGTTAATGTCTAAAATACAAGTGTGGGATAATTTGCATTCCAAAAAAGCAGCGGAAAATTCCGCGAGTAATAAACAATCAGTAGAAATTTCCATTACTTCGAGCAGAGACGATTCCACTGTTACTCTGGATGCTGACCAACCAGAGGATTTGGATTGTACTGATAGCACCGCCCAATCACATGACTCATCCCAAAAGGGCGATAATCAAGAACAAGTAGCTGAAAACACATCATCATCATCATCACCCTCATCATCTTCATCTCACCCCTCATCTCATTCATCCGAAACCCATGGGCAGTTTTCAATCATTTCTTCATCGGCTCCTGTCGCCTCATCTCAAAAAGACGAGCGACAAGGGGCAACACCTTCATTATTAAAGCTCGCTAGATCGTTAGCAACTGGTGCATTAGATAAGAGTAGTTCTGTGATAGCTAAGCAACAGCATTTAAACAAGACTGTAGTAGATAACTGGACCAATATTAGTGATGATAAGGTTGTAGAATTTGGTTCAGAACAATTACAAGACTCTCGTAATCTTGAAAATCAAAACCTCGAAATGAAAGCTCAATCGAACACTCCTGTGGAACCAGCAAATATGGATCAAACTTCAATTGATCATTCCCAAACAAATATTTTGAATAAACCAATCAAAGACGCGAACATACCGGAACAGGAAATAACTGTTGCGCAGATGCGCGTACCGGAAAGTGACAATAATGAAACTGTTTCCCAATTGGAAATCAGCAACAAACCAACTGATAACAAACAACCCGAAACTGACACTCTTGACACTGTTTCCCAAATGGAAATCAGCAACAAACCAGCTGATTCGAAACAAACCGATTACGAACCCCACGAACCCAGATCGAGAAACCGCGATTCTGGATTCTACGGACCCAGTGAGTCCATCCACCAACGCTACGACAGCGATGGTCATAGTATCAGCGAATCAGAACAGGATTCACTCGACCAAAGCGGCAGTGTGTTTTATAATAGCCGCACAAGCAGTGGGTTGGGCAGTCTACCCATTCCAGCCGATGTGTCTGCTGTTACACCTTCGGCTGGTATCCAGGTCGATGTCGATTCTGGTTCGCAGGCGTCCGAGGGAGGCCTGGAGCATGACGATGTGGATGAAACGACACCTAAAGAAGAGCATGACACCACGCTTGAGGCGTCCACGAATGATGATAGTGTATCGAGTTTGAAACGAGATGATAATGACAGTCCATCGCAAGAAGGCAATGATGTCCACATGCCTCATGATAGCGTAATAACTAAACGAGACGAAACCGATAATGTTGAACAAGTAAGCAACGAGGAAGAGTTAGATTTGGGAAATGCAGGGGAGACTAAGAAAGAGTTACACAAAGATAAGAGTGTCGATAGTGAAATGCGCTCTAATACGGACATTGCAGGCTCAGGCCATAATGCACTCCGAGATATCACTGAGTCACAAAATGTGCTTTCCGATTCTAACTTCGGGGATAATGACAATTCAAGAAGTATTACACAAGCGCATAATGACAACCCCAAAATGGAAACGTCTAAAGAAGATGACAATAACGAAGAAGACAACTTAGAACATACGATACGAGACGAACTTCTGCGAAATGAACAACTCCAAGACCGACGCAGTTCTCGAGATGGAGAAGAGCTTAGCAAAGAAGAACAAATGCGACGAGACTTTCGCGATGATATCATGCGACGAAGTCTCGGTAGCGGGACATTTCAAGATACAACTATTCCGGAACAAACATCCGAAGATGAACCCGAAGAAGGTGTGTTCACAGAAACAGCTGATGGCCATGAAGGACAAGGCGATAAAATGAAGACGGAGGGTCGCGATAGTGGTTCACACCAAACTGTTAATGATCACGAAGACGCAACAATGCCAAGACCAGAGGAACAGGAAGCCATGTCAACAGCTTCAATGGATCCTCACGAACAAAGTGATGAGACGAAGGCAGACAGCGGTCAGCAAAGGGATACCATTGTGGTTCAACGCCATGCAAAAGAACCGACCGAAGACTTGATCACATATGTAAGCGATAAACACTGTGTTCAAAGCGATGAAACGAAGACGGAGAGCGGTCAGCCTAGAGATACCGCCACGGCTGTTCAACATCATACGGAGGCGGAAGCACTAGCGGCGATCGATAAACTGAACAAGCTCCTTCATCCGGATCACACGGATCCGTCTAGTGAAAGTGATGCGGCGGAGGGCCCCGTCATTGATTTAGATAAGAAAGATGGAAGTAGCGTTCCTAATGCTAACAGCAAGCAGGTTGATGTTGAACAAGGTATGAGTCAGAGTAATGACAATGAGACAGATAAAGGTGAAGTATTGGAAAGGCCACTTGAACATGAAAATACAATTCCAACAAGAAAAAATCAGGCAGTATCTCAATCAGGAGTCACGACTGCAGACGATTTCGAAAGAGAGGCCGTTGATTCTAGCAATAATCAGACTGGTTCACAAGCCGACATTTCAGCTACACCTGAGATTGAATCAGACGTAGACAAATCATCCGAAATTACCGATAGATATTCGGATGATTTTGAGTCATCTTCGGCGATCGAAGGACAATCTGAAAACGTGATTGCACCCGATGCCATGTCCAACAAATCCGAAGTCAGCGAATCTGTAGATATTACTAATTCAGATGTTAGCAAATCTAATTTGGACGAAACTGGTGAAGCTCCTATTGATGCCGACGACACAGTGGACACGACCGCTCAATCGGAAGAACCGATGGACATATCCACATCACAATTGAATGCCCCGGAAACTGACGCAAGTCTAACTACAGTTTCCGTCGAACAAGAAGAGACGTCCTCATGGCACGACGGACAGAGCGACGGACATACGTCTGATCACGTACCGTCCGATGTCTGGAGTGAGGAACCGCCTCAAAACGATGAAAACGACGACGATATTAATGAAGTTGCAGATGTAGATAATTATGCGGAACTGGATAACAGTTTGCGCGATGCCCCCGATATTCAAACCGAGACTGCGGGTATGGAGACCGACTCAGACACCCCTGATACCCATGAAGCATTGATGTCTGATTCGAGTGATGGGGCTGACGGAGAGGTTGAGAGCTCCAAACACTTGACGGATTCGTCCCAGATTTCGGCGCTTGAATTTGCGGAGGAGTTTGGCCAACAGATTGAATCTGACGCAGAATCTCAACAAAGTGAACAGCTCGATAGTGGCAATGATGGTGAGGGAATAGATAAACCTAGTGAGAGTTTAGAAATTGAGTCTAAGTCTAGTTCTACCGAAAGTAGCACGGATTCTGGTAAACTAATTATCACCGGCGTTACACTAAATGCAGGTGAGATATCAAATGAGGAGGTCAGCAGAGATGACTCTATCAGTAAGGATTCAGCTAAAGCGTCAGATGCTCATACCGAAAATCATGGAAAATCTTCCGTCGACATGGACGCGTCTGCCACAAACGAGCATGATGTGAAGGCAAATGACAAACAGAGCAAAAAGAGCGAACCCAAAAATGTTACTGATTCGGTAAAAGATCAAACGACTAGCGTGTCAACTTCAGATGAATCTGTTGCCCAATCTTACTCTAACGTAAGTGTCGAACCAACCATTGACATTGAGAACAAAGCATCGACAGATGAGACTATTGAAAGGCAACTTGAACATATTGAAGCATCGACAAGCGATGTTGACCTAAATATGAGCTCTGTCGTTGAGACCTCCTCAAATAGCGAAGCGGAACCATCAAAAGAAAATGAAACTGACGACACGAAGTCAGCTCAAGTGTCGACTGAAAATGAAGGTGAGGAAGGTCAAACAGCACCAGTTAGCAATTCTGATTTAACCGAACAGAATTCGGAACAACGTTCACCTAAACAACACTCACAAACTGATTCATTACCTGATTCTAAAGCAGACCATGTGACGAAATCTATGGATAGCCAAGAAAGTGATCCAAAGGCGGCGCCACAGGCTATTGGCGCAAAGAGAACGTCAGATCAGCATGGCGATGATGACGGCAATAGCTCTTCGGAAAGCGACGATAATGAAAATCATTATAATAGTAAACCTTCAGGAGACGTAGCTATGGTGAGAAAACAATTGAGTCAAACTAATGTCGACGACGCGAAACAAACTGCAAACCAAGACAAACCTGTTGACCAAACTGATAATGCTAGTGAACCACAACATTCAGACGAACCCGATATTGGTGACACATCGGAACAACAACCAGAAGACGTAACATCCGACCAGACTGACGAATCTCCTCATCAACAAATCCCAGCTGATAATGATGATGAATCCGATCAAGTTCCCAAATCAGATGCAACCAAAGATGACACTCAACTCCAAGCAGCCAGAGAGCAAGCTCCTTCTCCCCACTCATCCATGGACAGTGGTCTCGATGAAAGCCTCCTCACTGCTCAAATCGACGAAGCTTCTTCCATGGAGCTACCTAAGTCGACCGCAACCCAAAGTGGTGGTTCCGCTGAAACAAATGAGGCAGACGCGGAGCCCGGGGAAGTGGATAGTCAAGGTACATTGGAGATCAGTGAAATGGAGACTGATAGCACGATCAGTGCGGAGACTGTATCGGAAGGTCAAAGTCAAGGGATGAATTTAAATCAGACTGAGGCCAGTGCTGTTGAGACTAATGACACGAACCAGGATTTGAATGAAGGGGATGATAACACAATAAGAGTACATCATGACCATCATGACCATGGTTTGGTGGATCAAGACTCTGAAACAGTGCATGATGACTCTCAACTCTCTGAAAGTAGTGAACAAGCGCATGATGATTTGGCTGCTCACAATGAAGACACAATGAGCGTCGACGGAAAAGATGACATACATGAGGGCACAGCTGGCGATCAATCACACGAATCCATGGAAGTTGTCGATTCAAGCGATCCCTCTCGATATCCGATAACTGAAGAAGGCCCCCTATCATGCGAAAAGAGTGACATGAATGAAGATTCTGATAATGTGCAAAGTGGCCCCGAGCAATCACCTATTGACGCAACAGATAATGACGATAATCAGACTGTGAGTGAATGCACAAATATTCATAATGAAACATCAGATCCATTCGATAAACACTCTTTAGCTGAAGCACCGAAACAAGACAATATTTGCGAAGAAGAAGAAACCCTGCAAACAAATACTGACGACTCCAATAGAGGTGCCGCGCGGGCTTATGAAGAAGACAAACCCAATCCCATTCAAAGCGATAAAGCTAGTAACAGTCAGGAGGGAAGGCATATTGAATCCATGCCAAGTGACTTAGGTAGTGACAATACCTTGATTGACACAACGTATCCCAATGCGGGTGAACAAAAATCTGGATCAATAGTAGATCCCTGTCAAGAAGACACAGCGCGTATTAATATCAATGCACCCAAAGACATAGTCCCGTTAACGCAAACAGGTTCGATAGGTAATACTATAACTAATGCGAATCGCGTCGGTAATGTAGTGGGCGCAAACGAACCTAATCCAGAGAGAGATTACATAGAAAACAATGATAACTCTGGGGTGACAGAGGATAGTGAGCATGTTGAAATAGAACAACAAGACCACAATAATGGCAATAAGCCAGTAAGGGTTAATGAATCTCAAAACGACAGCCTTGATAATAACATTAGTCCCCAACATAGTAACACTATAGAGGAGCAAAAAGGTGAGCAATCAATTAAAGCCAGCTATTCAACGGACAATTCAGGTACTCATGCAAATATCGAGGATATCGATCTTGCCCTCAGTTCGCCTCAATCAAATGCAGGGGAAGAAAAATCAAATGAATCGAGCCCGATCCATGAACATAGAGAATCCATTAACACTGAAAATATAACCGATAATGATACATTAGCTGGATCGAATGGTGGAAATA
>LQRL01173178.1:19057-43190 GCA_001703475.1 Hydroides elegans
TTGAGGCAACGAACTTAATTAGTGAACAAACACCAAGTGCTGACAATGATATAAAATCTCAAACTCATCAACAAGCTGCAACTAAAGTGGATAGTATTACACAAAACCAATCAAATATCGCCGATCCACAATCGATAAAGAACACTGATAATTTACACGACAACAGCAACACTGCGGCGACAGTACAAGGAGGTTGCAATAAAGAGGAAGAAATCAGTGCTATTATTAATGACGCAAAAAGCGGTACAGCTATAAGTGACACTACAAGTGACACTACAACCACCGTGGGTCCACAAGTGTCAAGTACGCAGGCGCAAGATAAACCATTAGACGTTCATGAGGATTCTGCAAATACGGTGAATACCGACGCTCGTATTTCATCGTTGGAGGACGCTCCCGAACGCCGCGACCAGATTGAACCGATTGAACATATTGAACATCTCGGTGACGACGACAATCGGACTCAAGCACCGCGCGAAGAGCACTCGAATGTCGGTGAACAAATTGAACAAGTGGTTGATCATGAGTTATGTCCCGTAAATCAATATATCTCGGATCCCGCCACTGCTTCGAAGGAGGTGAACGCAACAAATCACGACGTTGACAGTGATCACTTAAAGACATGTGAAGGAGATAGTAGTTCCGCAGTGGTAGAGGTGCAATTAGAAAAGAAAGACGAAATCAAAAGTGGTGGCGACCCACTTGTTATCGAAAAGGATTTAAGAGCTGAGACTCCGGAGCACATATGTCAACAAGTGAATGCGAGTCAAATAAAGGGAGATTCAGAAATAACTGGCAAAGGCGATATAGGTATTTTGCCTGCGGATCAGAGGGAAAATCAATCAGATTCTGGATTAAATATAAATGCAAGCAGTGAGAATATCCAAACTGAATCAAATAGTGAGTCCAAGGGCAGTAAGACATTAGATCAACATCTTGAAAATGAGGGCTCCATAAATGGTGTGGATAAAATAGAAATTGATGAACCGAAATCTGGGTTAAATGAAAAGGAAAATGTAGGTTTAGCAGAAGAAAAATCTGAGTTGAAACAAAATGACAAGAATCAAAAGCCAATTTCGGATAGCGTGGAAAGGAACGAAGCGAATAAAGACTCGGATAATTTGACAAAACCTATTTCGAAAGATAAACCAAAAACGGATAAAGCAACAAATGTTGATAGGGAAGAATCTTTAAATTCTCAAGATACACCAAAAGAGGATAACACTAAACCTGATCCAGATAAAATTATGGAAGTGGATAATATGGATCAGTCAGCTCTAGATACAAATATGAATGCCCCACTAAAAAGCAAAGACGTGGAACATCAACCGATGGATATCGAGACATCGGAAGACCAACAACTCGTTCCGAATGATGGAAACAATAATGTGACTGATTCGAATTCAACAGCAGACCAAGTGGTTCCAGCGATCAACGAACCGAACGTTCCGAATTGTGATCGCGATCCGGAACGAAATCGTTCTTCCGTGGGTAGCTCACTCAGCAGCGAACCCACAAGTCCAATGAGTCCGGCTAGGAACAATGAATCTCAACAACCTCAAAATCAAAATAATGGTGCTGCTTTTGGAGGTGCTAGACCACGAGACAATCAAAACCGTCTGGGTCCCGTTCACGAATCGACTCCTGCCCATGGAGGGGCCGCAACTGGTGCTCATAATCCACGGAGAATGGATCCCTACACGGACCAAACTCTTTCCATTTCCGTGGATACCAGTTTCGATGAAGGGTATCATAGTGTGATGTTATCATCGCCACGAAGCGATTATGTGGATGATTATATCCGTGGACTCAATACCTCAGCGAGAACTATAAGTGATTCGGAACAACTTGATACCTCGAATGTGGAGATCCCCGAAGGTGGGGAACAAGCAACGAATGGTCACCCGTATGTACCGCCGTTGGACCTGAGCGATATTACCGGCGGAAGTCGCGATTCGACACCGAGGCAACCACGTGGAGGTGTAAGGTCACGCGGTAACACGAGACCGGAAATGGAGAGCGATTCACGATTCGTCGAAGTCATGGATACGCGAGAACCTAGAGATGTGCATAGCGATCAGGAATCGAGTCGCTTTATTGCACTTGATACATCGCAATCGAGTGTACCAAGTGAGGACTTAACGGCAACGGAAAGCGGTGCAGATACATCCGTAAAAACGAACCAATCGACAAAAGATCAAGACAAAGACATGGGTGATTACACAGAACAACATTCTACCCCGCCGGTATCACCAACCAATACGCCACCTATGTCTCCCGCCATTACACCGCGCGAGAAATTCAAATCCGAATCGGACCTCCACGAGGGAGAGCTCCAGGGCGCCATTGGCGGACGCCGTGACCAGTCAGCGAACAGCCTTTCCAAATCCGATTTACATCTCCAGCCAGCATGCGATGCGGACAAGGCGTTGTTCGAATCAAAAGAAAACATCGATGAGTCATCATCGGACAGTGACCTTGACCCGGGTCAGTACCAATTGGTGCATTTCAAGGCGCCCGAGCCCAAACGGAAGCGGAAGAAGAAGCCCAAGCGAGATAAATCAGAGCGCGCCAAGGTGCTTGTGACTTCGGATATGGCGGTGTTGCGTAATGATGATATCGATCAGCTGGAGGAGAAATTGGCGGAAACGGGAGGGGAATATACAACGATACGCGCTTCAGATCCAGTAACAACGCCAAACCAGGGTAGTTCTGACAGCAATGCAACGCCAAATCAAGGTAGTTCCGACAACAACGTCCGAAGCGACATTCCTCGAAGTATGTCACTGATTGTCAATGATAACGATGATAATACTGATGATATTACAGAGGAGGAAATCCGGTTGATAAGACAACAAACTAGAGATGTGCACCCTGACGACACACATTCGGACGTACCTTCAGCAAGTGCAAATGAGCATTTACCCGATGAAACGGATGTGAAACCCATGACGAAACGACCTTCCATGGTTGTCAATTACGATGAGCGAGATGTGGATGATTTAACTGAGGATGAAATTGCCATTTTGACTCACCAGACGACCAAACACAAACCAGACAAGAAAACGCCACCGAAACCGAAACGCATCAAAAAGAGTGACTCAGTGGTCGTCAACGTAGATGATAAAGATCTCGATCATATCACTGAAGAAGAATTTCAACTGCTCACCGACACAGCATCAGATGACCGCGATGTAGAACCAGACGATGTTTTGAATTTAGCGGAAGTGACGAATGATGACGTAGCGCGCATGCGCCCGGCTCAAAACATGCCAAAATCCGCATCAATGGTGGTCAACTGCGAACCGGGCGATATTGAGGAGATTTCAGACGAGGAAGTGCGAGAAGTCGAAGGAGAACGCGAAGTGACACGTGATACATTTATGAAACCGATGGAGATTCAGAAGGAACCATCAGTCGAAGCGCAGATTGATGACCAAGAAGATAAGGATGAGATAACTGAAGATGATATCGCTTTTATGCGTCGCGGTGGTGGTGGTGGTGAGTCTGCTGATGGAAGGGATGCCTCGGCAACGAGATCTTCGGGAAATCGAGTTTCATTCTTGATTGGAGATGATGATGAAGCTGAAGACAAAGCAGAGGAGGTTGATCCGCTACAGAAGATGATTGAACAAATGAGTAAAGAACGCAACGCCGTGCAGGGTAGCTCTGGACAACCGCTTGAAGTTAAAATTCCTCCTTCAGAGAGCAGCAAAACGCAGAAACAAAAGGTGAACAAACAGGGTTCCACAGAAGAGAAAAGTGACCGAACGCCACAGAGCGACTCGGCATTCAGCTCGGACTACACCGACCATACACAATCTGATTTCACCGATTCCGAAACCACCTTCTCACCACAGAGTAGCCATGGCAACAAAACGCGACACCAACTGAAACAACAACAACAACAAAATGGCGCCGAAGCAATGCAGCAAGCACCTGTTGTGGTTGGTCACGTGGTTATAAATGGCACACCTGAAGTCGAGTTGAAAAACAGCAGAACCGACTCAAGTCAAAAGTTCAAGGACTCGGGCAATGTCTATGATGAAGGGGATGATACTGTGAGGACAGTGACCCTGGGTGAGAGTAATAAAGCAGATAGTATCGAGGAAATCCACCAAATTCCAGCTGATGCCGTTAACGGAGCGGAAAAGAAACAAAAGAAAGTGTGTTTCACAGATACTAAAGTAATTGGGTTCGATGTACAACCGCATCGTGGCGGACCCAGACCCACGTCACCGGAACATGGAGAACTCGACGGACACGACGTGGTGATACAATCATCCAAAAAGAGTAGCTATTCCGCTAACGATAAGAAATCGCGTCTCACAGCCGACGTCCAGGTACTAGGCCTTCAACCTCCGCAGTTGGCACCATCGCTTCCGGAAACCGTCCTTCGCGAGGAGCCGCCGGAACAGATCTACCACCACGGCTTCGTACGCGCGGCGCTCAGCATCGAAGTGCAACCATGGACCGGAGACCGAGATACACCCAACGCCGCGGCGGGTTATACGACCATGACCAATGAGGACGATGAACGAGCGGAAATGGAAGCGAAGATCGCGGCAGATGCGGAACGACGAAGGGCGGAAGTGCAGGTATTGGTCAACGAAGGAGGAAAAGTGGGCCAAAATGTAAAACGCGGTGCTTCGAAAGATGGTGATACTGAGGTGGCTGAAATCACGAATGATTCGCAGCGGCTTCTGGCGCCGGTGCAACCCGCGAATGAGGCACAGAACGAAGACGAAGAGAAATATCGAAGTGATAGCGCCACATCGGTGGATACGGTAATCGAAAAGACGTCACCTGTTCAGAATCTCGGAAGATCCGGAGAACAAGAGATGGAAGAATCCGATACTGAAACGCTCTCATCCGGAAACGGAAGTGAGATCGAAGTAGATGGAACCAAAGTGAAATCGTCAAAATCTAAAAAGGGCAAGAAAATACGAATACCGTCCACGAGAACTCCAATCGACACAGCGCTAACACCGGAACAACGACGCATCGGACATTTATCGCAGAGCGATCGCGATTTGTTGGGAAGCGATAATGAATTATTCGAAGATCTAGCGCCTTCGTTCAACGATCTACCAAAAGCTCTTGCGGCTGCGGAGGAACAGGAACAGGAAGTTATACCGAACGAAGGTGACCCGACGATCAGCGACGAATATCGCCAGCAAATGAACATGTTCAAGCGCGCCGGTAAGATGACGTTCGAAACCAACGACACATTTGATGGCGGTGAACAATCGACGACGGAAATCATCGAATCGGAAGAAGAAGGCGAGACCAAGTTCCGGTCGGTCGAGGCTCTAGCGGCGAGTGATAGCGATGAGTGTATGGCGGAACCAGTAGGCAGTTCGGAATCGCTCAGCCCCGGAGAACTCAATGTACCGCCACTATCCCTTGACACCTTAGCGTCGCTGTCATCGGAAGAGCTCAATCGGCCCATGGATTCGACAAACCGGATGCGCTGGATCGAGATCGTTTCCGATATGCCCGATCAGGTGTCGAGCGAAGTCGAACAGCTACGCGAAAGCTGGATGTCGCGCTACTACCGATGGCATACGCGGTCGTTATCGACATCCGAGTTGGAGGTCGTTGATCGCCGTGATTTGTATGACGGTGTTTCGTTTTCAGCGGATTGTATTGATCTTGTACATACCGGTGCGACGAGGGCTATATCCACAGATAGTATCACTTATGTCTTCCTCAACGAAGCACGAAGTCTGGATCTGATTGACAGGGATCATAGCGAGCAGTATGGTCAAATGAGTAGCGCAACATCAGAGCCGTCATGTGCCGAAAAGGAGATGCGACACAAGTATGGCATCGATGATTCGGTACTTCCGTTTAAGATGGATCGCGCGGCGTCGCTTGAAATTCACGATGAGCCGATGTCGCAGGATAAAATGAGCAGCCGGCAGCGATCGCAATCTATTGATGATAGCAAGTGGTTGTCAGGGGAGGTGCGATATAGCCCCGAGGTCACAACGGAGAATGTTTTCGGTGGACTGAATCCCGAATATAATGAAGGTGACGATGGTGAAGAGAACCAGGAGAATGAGATGCTCATACAGGGATCCGTGCAAAGACGTAATCGTGACGTCACGCAAAATGGCGACATCATCGTGCGACCCATACCAAACGCAGAACCAGTGCGTTTGCGTCGACGCAGACCAGGAAAGGAAGGCAATAAGCGTGTCTCTTGGGGAGATGTAGAAGAAAAGCTAACATACAGTGGATCGCCAATTGAAAGCCAGTTTCCTGCGATTGAAGATGTCTCCACACCGAGGGGAGGAACAAGCACCGAAATGGGCATTCAGACGTCTGATTCATTTGAGGAATTACTGAAGGAACAACAGGGTTCTTCGCCGACTAGGAAACCATCTGTGATTACTGAGGAATCGGAGACACAGACACCAAGTGATGAAACCAGTAGCTTGATAACAGTCAGTTCCCAAACGGACGTCGGGTCTTTATTATCCAACCAAGCCCAACGGGGCACAGCTTCACAAAAGGATGATAATACCGGATCGAAACTGTCTCTCTCATCCGAGGTCACAGATGCTCAAACATCGCCGATTCCTTTCGATGAGATCCCGATTGGCGAAACAATCAACGAAGTTGACGAAACAGTTATCTCACCGCGCTCACCACGTGTTAAGCCCGCAGCCTTGATTGAACAAGCCCTGGAGACGCTAAGAAGCGCCGTGGATTCGCAAACGGAAATCAACGTTGTCGACGGAGCTGCGCATGTCGAAGGGACACCGCTTCCGGTAACGCATCACCAGACCCACGAAACCCAAACGCCGCTTGCGTCCAGTACGCCGTATCGATCCATGGATGAAGATGACATGTTCAACAGGGAAGGGCCGCTTTCAATCAGTAGTCCCAAGAATGAGGAACTACCGACTAGTGCCCCGCAGCAGATTCGTCCGCGATCAGCGAGGCAGTTGTTGACAGGGTCTGAGAATTACATGAATGAAGACATGATGTTCACTCAGAATATGAGTCATCCTGCAGTGGAAAAGGGTCAAAGTTCAGTGACCAGTCCAGGGGCGGACACAAAGACGGTTCAAATGGACGAGGTGTCCAGTTTCCGACCGCCACAGCCCGTTGGCAGAGCTCGACCGATGGGACGACCCAATGAGAACACTGAGTATCTACCCACTCAGCTGCAACAAATGACGGAAACGCTGTATCAACAAAAGTTGCTGCAGGAAACCAGGGAACAACTCATTCGCAACGAGGAGCTCCAAGCGCGAAATGTCTATGAAGCGGAGTTGAGTCGAGAAGAGAGGATGCGAAGGCAATTCAGAGATGATATCATGCGACGAGGAGGTACCCAAAACCTGCCTTATACGGAAACATTCGGTGGTTCCGACTGGACGCTTCCTCAACACTTGCGAGGCGGCTATCCCCGAACGATTGAGACCCAGACCGATACTCAATCAAGAGTCATGGAAACACAGACGTATCCAGAACTGAGAGTCATCGAAACGCAGACGAGTCCCAGATACATTAGCGAAGCGGAGTTCACGCAAACTGAATTATTAGAATGCATGACTATGGCGGTGCAAACTGATAATGAGTATGACCTTGCCATCAGTCCATACCAGGCCCAAGCCTTAATGACCGACACCGGATGCAACCCGAGTCCGCCACGTGGCTACAGTCCCTTGGAATGGGCCGTCCAAACCGATGTGTCCATGTTTGAGCGATATCCCGACATGCAATGCCAAACGGATCCTATGCCGGAACCGGAAGTACCCGAACCACAAGTCATCATACAGCGGGAAGTGGTCGAAATCCGTAAATCACCCGAACCTCGACCTGTGGTTGAGACATCGACCATTGGTTGCCAGACTGATACCGATGATCGACCTTTCTTGACGATGGCCGCTTTTGATGATCGTACGCCTTCACTTTCGAGTGAAGATGAGCTATCGGAGATACTTAGTATTTCCGACGATGATGTTGACCACAAAAGTGCAGATGAGGACCTTATTGTGAAATCCAAAGCTTCTAATCAGGATGCAATGCCTAAGCCGCGAAAAGAAAAGTCCAAAGTGGAGGCGGCGAATGTTGAACCGATGGAGGTACCGGCGTATGGTCTCGATGGACCTGGTCTTGAATCACTACGCGAGGAGCACCAGAAACTGATGGCGCTGTTCAATAAGTCATCCACCGATAGGACAAGCAGCATCAAGAAGCGCCAGGAATTGAAAGAGAAGCGAAACGCGGAGATTCAGGAGGAGCTACATCATATCTCCATGTCTTCGTTGAACTCAAGTATCGCTGGTGACAGCAGGGAAACAAGTTCGCAATATATGGCGGAAGCGGAGTCATCAGTGACTGAAAACGAGGCTGGCAAGTCGGCGGATGAATCAGGCGAAAGTAGTTCCGATGAAGATCCAGAAACGCCGCGATTAAGGCGCCAAACGGTGATTCCCAATACAAGGAGCACTGCTGTGGTTCAGGGAGTCGCTCGATTATCGGAAACGAAAGCAATTGGAGAAGTTGATATCTCGGAAGATGTGGTCAAGCCGAAAGCCGTTGTTTCTGATGACGAAACCGTTTCCGATGCAACTTTGGTTTCCAAACATGAGTCGGTTGTCCTGGATCAGCTATCTATTCCAGACACCGAAGATTCAATTGATGCTAGAGTAGGCGACGAAGAGTCAACTACCCCAGTACCTGATGTAACTACCTCCAAAACACCAACCAATGACACCGCACCTACTCCGACCAATGAATTAAATGCAACGCCAACGCAAGCTACCTCCACCACCCCGACAGGACCACGAGTTGTGCCTGTTCAGAGCGCTGATCAGCTCAAAATGTCAGAACAGTACCAGTTTGCAGTGGTTGAAACAGTACCTGATGAACCCCATGCAGAAACTAGTGACCTAGATGAGGGACGCATCACTGCCATTGAAGGAAAAGATGGCGGTTTGCACGAAAGAAAAACACAGAATCAACCAATGCAAAATCTGCAGCAAACTGATCCACATCAAGCTCATTTGCATCAGCAAAGCAATGTCCATATCCAGGATAGCAACAGCGAAATCCAGGGACGTGCCGGAAGTGCAATGCACGGTACAGATACCAGCGATTGCGATGAGATCTTTCTATTTCCGCGGGAAGCCGCGGATGCAATGGATACCAGTGCTAGTGATGCCGAGAATCTGCAGAAATTGCGATTCGAGAAGATTGTGGTAGATTCTACCTCGGCGATCGATTCAGTTGCGGATGGGTCAGGGATCGATTCGGTCGATAATGCTTCCGTTCGAACACCGTCTTATAATACAGAGAGTGACGTTTCACGCACTGAGCTGCCTGTGTTTACGTCTTCCATTACCACGAATCTTAGCCAAGCAACTGTATCAACTGGTAATACAAACGCCCATTTAGTAAAGGTCACTGCAACAGCAGATACTCAACAAGTGCGATCCAGTATTACTACCAATGGTACTGAAGCGAATACTCAGGAACAAGTTGGTACACGAAGCAATCAGGTAACGGAGACGGCAGCCACCGGGCAACAAAATACTCAACTTTCAATCCCAGGTTCATCGACAGAACGACCACCAAGCCGCGTGGCAGCAACTCAATACCAAGAAGAAGACTTTGTGCGCATCATCATTCCTCGCATCCGAACCGAGAGCACCCAAAGCGCGCATTCTTCCGGTCCTAGTGGCGGCGGTGTTTTGAATGCTTCATTCGGAACTCCATCTGGAACCGTTACACAAACAGCTACGGATGCATCAACCGCTACAGGAACGGGTCAAACGCAAGATATCAAGTCGATCATTGAGAAGTATCAAACCATAAAGAAGCTGGTGGAAAACACACCCGGACTCAGTGAACAACCAGTAGCTGCAGCAGTCGCTGTTAACGTTCAGGCACATGATGGTAACGTGACCCTGAACTCATCAGGTCACCAACAGCGCCAATCTAGTTCTGGCGGCGGTGCTGGAAAAGATGTCAGCTTTGATGTGTCTATTGATACCAGTTTCACTGACAGCGAAATGAAGGATGAATCCATTTCGACGGAATTCCACGATGACATGAATGATGAATTAGAGCGACTACGACGTGAAAGACAGCGTATTATTGATATGCTTGCAAAGGAAGCGATGCCGTCCAAACTCCAAGTGGAATTAGCTGAAGCACAGCTAAACTACATTATTGGTCAGACCGATACCCTGTTGACGGCTATTGATGAACCAATAGATTGGAATCTCGAAAATCTAGGCAAGTTCTCGTCATATCCAGAGGAAGAGCTGGGTGAGCTAAGTCGCAAGTATTTGCAGCATTATCGCAGCACATTAGAGAAATCAAAGGTGCATATCGATAGCAGAATAGAGGAATTAGAAAGGCAGCGAAATAAATCGAGCCGGGCGCGTTCACGCAATAAGCAAATGGCGAAAATGCGACGCGAAGCACAGGTGGAGGCATTCAAACTGGAGCGACAGCGCGAACGCAATAGCTTAGATATTGCGTCCAGTGCCAAGCCACCGAAAAGCCCGCGCAGTCCACGATCGCAGAGTTCGAGCCCGCGTCGTCGACCGGCCGCCGAACGCAAACCTCCTCCCGTCCCGGCGTCACCGATCGCCCCGCTTTCACCGCGCAATCCTTTACCACCCATCTCAGCGAAATTCCTCACACCGAAACAGCGCCAGCAGCATTTAGCCAACCTCCGTCGCGGTATCGTGAAATACACCGACGAAGAGCGATCGCGTTCGCATTCGCCGACCGGAAGTACCACCTCATCGATCGCTTCCGTTTCGAGATCGAACAGCTTCGGTCGAACCCCCGTATCCGGTTACTCACCATATCGCAGCACGTATTTGGCGCAACGTGACCCGGATGTCGGCAGCGGTTATCGCTCAACTTCCGGTGGCTCATACCGCACTTCCTCTTACTCGCCATCACCGCATAACCGCGGCATCGCGTCGCGCTATGATACGAATACGAACCGTGGTTACAGTCTATACGGCGATTCGGAAACGATGAGTATTGGATCATTAGATGAGGATTCGGAGCGGTTATTGGATGATGTGCATCAAGTGCAGAGTCGGACAAGGGAGGAGATTAAGAAGGCGAGAGAGGTGCTGGATAAGAAGTCGCCCGTTTCGTCGCCAAGGGGTGCATATCTGCCCGGTGCTAGTCCAAGGTAATTGTGGTTTTGTATTTGCAATGAGCAATTGAACCTTGTTAATTTGAATAAGAGGTTAACTCGATGTGATTTTAAGCTCTTCTCTTCTCTTTCATATGCATGTTCATTGTATTTGTCTTATAAAGCCGTGGTCCCCTCAAATTCATAAATAAATAACTTGAGGGAAATCCTTCGTAAATCCTGAGTACTTCGAGTTAACGAGGTTCATTTGTAAATGAATTAATCACTCGCATGGACAAATATACTAGAACTGTAGGCCGAGCACCTTTTGTAAATATAAGAAATAATATTTTTGGTTCAATGTATATACAAATGTACGTGCAGTTTTTTTTATTTTTTTATTGGATTCTAATTCGATATCTCTTAAAAAGTGGATAGAGGATAGTACAACAAGATGTTAAGATACTATAATATATCAATGTTTATACTTAACCTAGATACGTCCATCACTTGATTATTTGATAAACGATTATTTTATTGGAAAATGGAAAGATGGATCCGTACCTTGGATTTCAAGTAGCGTAAATTGATATGTCACCAATGTTATTAGAGCGAAGATTAATGACTCTCATCGTCAATTAAATAGTTGAAGCAGTCGGCTTGTCTAAAAATGTTAACTGATTTATTTTAAGTATCGTTAAGAGTTTAGCAAATCAATAAATAAATAAGCCATTTCAGGTGTATCGGTTTATCACAACTTCGAATTTCAGCTATCTCCATCCAATATCACAATTTGACAAATATGATATTTTTAGATTGACATAGGTATCTCAGATATTAACATATTTCTGCTTTTATGCTCTGGTGGGATTAACCGAAGATCCATAGTTATCAGTTACATTAATAATTCATTTCAGCTATAGACATTGTCATGCAATATGTAACTATTGCCACATACCGAAAAAAAACCTGTTTCGCATTTAATCCACATAGCATATATTACGTAGATATAAAGCACATCAATCAAATCCGTTTAAGTTGTACCACATTCGGGACCAAATCATTGGTTGCTACAGCGATTTTAAAAAATTTGAAACCAAATGTTTTATATTCTTGTTACAATGGCTTTAAATTTAAGATAACATCTTTTGATTTGGTTGTTACAGGGGCGCGTCTGCGTCAATCAGCTACTCTAGCTCCATCTACCCTTCGTCTCGCTTATCTCACGATTCCGGCCGAACGAGTTCCGAAAACGACCGAAGGGCAAAAGAACGAATTGACCGAATAGAGAAGGTATAATTGCAATCTTGGTTATGTATAAATGTTGTTAGATATACACTGCTTAATGTTTGTTATATAGTAGTGTCATTTATGTATGAAATTTAGTTTAGATTACGATCCATTGTATTTAGAGCAGTTATATTGCTATTTATTCGCAAAGGTACAATAGGCTTTATATGGTCTACATGCTTTAATAGAATACGTTAGAAAAGAAAGCTTCATAGTATTAGTTCCATAGTTTTATTTCGCTTAAGCTTGTATCGGGTACATTAAACTATTATCAATCCTATATCATTTATTCATTATACATGGGATATTTATTGCTTTAATGTATAAATATAAGTCTCTATCTAGACATAGAATGATAAACATGTTCATATAAGCAAGGTGAAATTGCAAATCTTACCAAAACAACAGCACATTTTTGCCCTGTTAAGTGTCATATTATGTTTATTTATTAGCAAAAAAGATACCATTCCCGTTAATTGTGCGTATAATGAATCGTAAAATTGTTTTACCAATGACCGGTGACCTCGATAATCCAAGAATAATTGCTCCGAAGTAGGGATCTAATGAAAGATTCATGAAAAAAAAAGAAGAAAAAAAAAACAGACTTTGATTGCATTGATTTATATTGGCTTATGTGCCAACATTTGACATCCATATAAAACATAAGTAAATATGCCCATTTCTAGCTACATATTATTTCGAAATAACAACTAAGAACAATAACGAAATACATTTAATAAAACATTTTTTTTGAGGGAGGGGTGGGGTACATGTATAAGTGTTTAGGATGGAATATCCTTATGTTGTATTGGTTTTGCTCGTTTTCATCCTTTTGCATTTTTCATGCTTCATTGAAACTGTTTTCATGAAGGAATTGCCGTGCCGTTCCCTGCATGGATTTGAGAAAAAAAAAGCTTTATATTAATTCCCCTCAAAAGAATGAACTTTTATTAAGCTATTTTTACGTTAAAGATATCATACGGATTTAAGTTGTTTTATTTATTTATTCATTGACAAAAGGATTTGAAATAGCATTAAAAAAATGTAAAATGTCATGGTCCTAATAAGTTGACACTGTTTGATTGGTTGACATACTTTAAACTGCAATTTCAAATCCTTCTTAATATAAATATTTATAACTGCTTTGGCATTGCATGGTATTTTTGTTTTGTTGTAGTATACATATTTATTCCCCAATTTATTGTTTTCCCCCTTTCTCTCTCTTCCCCTATGCACGCGCACCCGCCTCATTCGACCAATCAAATAGCGAGAAAATAGGTCAACCGCCTCCGCGCTCCGCACCGGCCCTGGTATAGGCGTAAATGACCAGGTAAATGTTGGATCAAGTAGATTCTAGATTTTAGATTCCAGTACATAGATTGTAGAATTTATTTGTATTTTTTGTATCTTGCATGGTGAAGGTAAACTTTTCCTAGGTTTATTTCAAGAACACCTAATTTGTGGGGTTTTGAAATATTTTTATATTATTCTCTATGAATTTCTATTAAAAATGCGTTTTTTTTTTATTTAAACAAAATCACTGTGTTTCGTATCTAATTGCACGTTAATCGAATATATGTTGTATGGTTGAAGTGTTATTTGTTGTTCAATATTTGGTATCACTTCCGTGTGAAAGAGCGACAAGTTACCAAATTTAAACTACCTACGTGGATCTTATATTTACGAACTACTTCTGTTTTCATGTTAATGAATGTAGTGATCCATTGCTTTGAAATGTCTCATTAAATCGGTTTCAAGTTTCAAAATATATATTTGAATATGTTTTCGCACTTTTCAATTTTATTTCTGCACTTATTATATTTTTTTATAAGGTATGCTTAATTTCTGCATGGTAAAGTGTGTGAATAGATGCGCTATTTCTATTTTATGACTATTTTTCATATACATATACAGACATTTTATTTTTCAAATTTTATTTCAATTATATATGTTCATTTTACAGCTACGAAACGATATTTATTATATCCGACCTACAGGGGTAATTGTTGATGTGTGAAATAAAAGATATGATGTAGATGTAAAATATTGATTAACAATAGATATAAGCAAACATTGAAAATAAGTAGAAAATAACAGAAATTACTATTTAATGCAATTTTTATCTTTACGGCTTGAGTTTAAAAGCTTGCAGCTCATAATTTCTAATATTATATCTGCTAAATTAAAATAATGATTTTAATATACAATATGACTAGACTTTGAAAGCAAACTGATTTGCGATAACACAAGTTCTAATAGTTTGTTTCCTGTAATTTATGCTCAGAATTATAATTTCGTAGCCATATAATATCAGCTATGCATTGATAACATTCTTAGTAGGCCTAATTTTCACTTTTTTCTGATATCATTTACTGCTTTTTGTCAAATATAAACTAATACTCATTTGCAACATTTTTGATGATATTAATTTTGAAGAAAAAATACACACTGTAGTTTATTATTGAGTGAAAGAATCAGTTTTGTATTTCTTTCTTTTATTGATAAAAAATGACCACATTTTCATTATAAATGATTGAAAAAAAAAATACAATATTATGCCTGCGTAATATCGGGATGATAAAAAATACAATAAGACGCATGACTAAAGTTGATCCTAGGTTCACATTTAATTTCGTCAGCGAACTCTTTTGCAAAGCATATCAATTTACTTTCGAATTTGAGTGTCTTGGTAAAACTATCTACTATATTATGCAACATGCTCTATCTTTTCATATTCAGGTGTTAGTTTTATTCAACAAAAAACACACCAAAGATCATATTTATGAAGTCTCAAAGCATTTATCCAGATAAGATTTCATAAGAAGTGCAAATACGTAAATGCCTTTCTTTTTTTATCAATGGATATAACGTTCTTAATGATGTGGAGATATAGTATCTCTCTAAGTGCTAGGACTTAGATAAATAAAAGTGCACGATCAAATACTTCATGCGTTGATTTTTATGCAATTCATAAGTAGAAAGGTTTCAGCCTCGCGCTGTAAAATAATATATTCGTTTTCATAAACGTTTCATTTATTTATTGGTATTTGTGAAACAGTTTATCCCTCTTTTTTCCACGGTCAATGTGATCCTGTATATTTCCGAATACTGTCCCCTCAAGGCTGCGAAACGATTTAAATCCGTATATTTTATACTTAGCTATGTTTGAAATCAGAATCCCCGTCGGACAAAATCCTCAAGAGTTCCGAATCTCCGCCCAATGAAACCCCGGAGGACAGAATTTGTCCACCCATAAATGTAATCGCGGGGATACTGTCCGTTTGGCAAAATTGCGAATAATTTGTTCTCATGCAAATTTGTCACCCGAATTTCTGTCCTACATGTAGATCCCTGAAAATAAAATAGCTATTTGTATGTAACACAATGCCTTTATTTCGTATTGCAGCAAATCGACTACGAGATCGAGGAGCTCAAACGGAAGTACGGCATGATGTCACGTGATGCCGCGATGACCTCAGCGACGACCCCTGCATCAGCAAGTCACGTGTCGAGCGTCATGGACAGGTATTCTGGCAGGTAGTGTGCGCTTTGCTTTTTGGCGGGCTTTTATGTGAATTTTAATAGAATGTATATATGGTATATTAAAAATATATTGGAAACCGGGAGAAGAAATATTTCAGAAAATAATCATTGAAGGAGGAAACCAGTCCTTCGTCTTCGTCCGAGATTTTTAATCCAATTTCACAAAGACTTCTTCTTCATGCCTGTATTTAGAGTAGTTGATTAAACAGCAAGCTTTTAGTTGCAAACATGTGTTTTGCTTAGTTAATAAATAACAAGATGGTGATTGTTTAGTTGTATATCAGAAAAAAAAGATAATCGCTCTGTAGCTTCAATTGAAATAGTTGGCGTTATAACCTTCCGGTTACGAACAGATGTTTAGAATTGCCCTATGTAAGGGTTTTTTTGAAAAAGAAAGCTTTTAGATTAATCCCGAATTTATCTACATTATACTTGCTGTGAAGTGCTTGATCCATATTTTATTTATATTGTGAATGAAGAAACATTACATTGAAAGAATAATTTTGATTTGAAATAAATGAAATTGTAATGCGATAATATTTAGAGTGCTGAAATATTGCTGTTACAAGTTGACCTAGAATTCAATCTGATAAATAAAATGTGAAGTGAAGATTCCAATAACTTGGGTGTCCAGAATATGTAAAGATGCAGTGCTTTATTTGACTTGCATAAAGCTTTGACACCGTTGATCTGATTTAAATCACCAGACAACTTAAATTAAATTGTACATAATGATTAACGTATTTGAAAGTGGCATTTTCTGCATGCATTGCGTTTATCCCACTGTACATTATACCACATTCCCACTTATCCACTCCATAGGGGCGCTTCCTTAACAACGGGTTCCGGTCGCTCAGGCGTGACGTCATCACTCTACCCACAATCCCCTACCCTGAGTAGGCGGGGATATCCGGGTAGCACTTCTTCCGCTACGGCGCCCGGGCCCACCCCGAGCTTTGGCTCGCTGGGCTCTCGGGCGGGGTCGAGTGCGTTCAGGTAAATGAAATAATATTGAGTAGACTCTATGCTAACATAAACTATCATGGAGTAGACTATGCAGAGTAACATTGAGTAGACTCTTAACAGGGTTTGGAGCGGTTTGATTCTATGATCTAGACTAAATAATCTTTGGTTGTATCAGCGACTTATGAATATATGTTGATAGCTATAGCCCACCCTAATTGTTTGACATCCATTTACTTTAACCTATAATGCGTATATTTGAATATTATAATTACCTACAAATCCATACATATAGACAAATTTTCGTGGCTTTACACATTTTATTCATTTCATAATATGGCATATTGTCGAACTGTTTTGTATTTCATCGATGGACAATTATTACAAAAAAAAAATGTATTATTTAGAGGTTGTTTTTCTATTCATTGCAGGCCAGCACAAACGCCCTCAGGAAAACCTGACGTGAGACCCAAGACAGCGACCTTCGCAAAGCCCTAAGAAAACTACAGAACCAGGCAGACACTGTATTTCTTTTCATATTAAAGTGCTGAAATATGCGTTGTGTCGACGTTATATTAAAAACTATACTACACATAATTATGCGTATCTGGATCCAGATTGAGCATGCTACATTCGAATGAATTTTGTGAATTCGGCATGTTTCGAAAAAAAAACACAACTGGAATCGACGCAAGAAAACCCACTACCGACTGACTGTTACAGTTTAAAATTCAGCTCTATATTGCACAAGGACAAAGCAACTATGATGCCATATACTTGTTATTGCCATAATGAAGTGTCATAATACTCATTCCTAAAAGCAAAGTTTTAGTCTTCGCCTCTTTTCTATCGTTTTCATACAAATGAGAATCCTCCCATGGTTGTATTTACAAGAAATATTTGAAAGTTAGGTAATAGGTTAGATAAAGTGAAAGGATGAATTGGTTACTAAGTTCGTTTGACATGGTCATTGCTGTAATTTGACTCCCAAGATATAGAGAACCAGAGACGTGTAGCGCCCAGCAAAGTCAGGGTATATGTAAAATGATAACGATTCATTAACGTTAAAGAAAGCGTAAATTTCTAGCAGATATAAGACACCCTAGCTTCATGTAAAGTTAACGATAATGTAGTTTTAGATTCCTAACTTATTCATGTATTTAAAAGCAAATCTGTGATACTTCTTTAATATAGATTATTTGATAAATACATGTTTTATTGAATTATCAGTTATTAATACTATTATTTCAACTTTACTTTTTCGTTTGAGGCATTGTTCTGTGTGAAAATGTTAGGAGGTGCATAAAATTAAGAATATTTATCGCTTTTGTACACAATGATTTACCTATATGATTAAATGCAAAATGTTTTGCAAAGTTGAAGAGTAGTTTAGTTTATAAAGCATTATTTTTTGATGAAAGAAATGCAAATGAATCATTATATCAAAATACCTTCATGTTACCTCATAAAGCTGCCTACATGACATTTTTCATTGGTCTCCCTCATAATCCCATAATTTTTACCACGTATGTCAATTTCTCATCTCATATATTATATGTATCATTCATGTCATTCATTCAATTTGCTACTACTTATTCAAATTGCTACATTCTTAAGTTGAATGTGTTATATAGATACAGCTATAGACTGTTTCAGTATTTGTAAAGTATTTCCTCTTTTTGGCTTATGTAAGCTGGGTACTGTCCTCAGACAGTCTTGTTTTGCGGTAAAGTATTCGTTGTTTTGAGGCCCCTGCAGAGGAGTTAGAGTTGAAATGTATGCAAACTAGGTTTAGAAACCATTTGTTTTTTCAACATTTTTAGTGTTTGTTAGATATCTAGATTGAGTAGATGTGCTATGCAAACGTTGCCTTAGCAAATTGCACTTTGGTTACTTATGAATTATACTTTTATGCACTCGTATACTGTTTGTCTAAGTCGTTCATATTGTAAGGGTACATTGTTGAATGAGCACATTTTTCGTTTGCCATATATTGCGATGTTCTAATTTTAGGTAAAAAGCTTAAGTTTTGTCGTTTCCTTATTTATTTGTACCAGGTGTACTTTTATAAAACTGAAATCGTGTTTATATATACAATTGTTGAGAGAACTTGCTTTAACAGCTTTTATATTTGTGTAATAATATGCACAAAATGAAGAACATTTAAAATTTAATGCAACTTGTAAATATAAATTATTTTTCTACAGATACATGTTCTTATATTTTATTATAACGATGAAAGGATTTGCAAATAAATACATTATTTATTATAAAACTGAGTTTCCTGATATGATATATAGGCAAACAGATGCCTTTTAGCGACCATATAAAAATGTAAATATAACGGCCTCGTTTTGGTAAATATCCCTCGTTTTCGTTAAAAAAGTATGATGAAAGTTACACGTGAATCGGGCGAATTATGCATTAAAAAAGTTTGAGTACCAACGAAAGTCCAACTAATTTCTATACGAGAATATTTATTTGATCTAAATGCAAATACATTTATAATTTTTCTCTGTTAAATGAAACAGATAAATGCATAAAACAATAACTCATAAACATTTCAACTCGAGTTAAACAATCGCAAATCATTTGTTCGACTACAATATTTTTAACCATCAACTTCCGTTTCGAAATTTAAACGATTAACCTTAAAGATATTTATTAACTTTCAAATTACAAAACATGAGTTGAAAATAGATTAGAACATTACATGAGATCCTAAAAATAACAGCGTCCACGTTATTTGAGGGATATTATTTAGCGGATGCAATAAAGTTATTTTATTTCTATCCAGGGTTTCATTAAAGAAGCAAAATTATAAGGTCTTGACGTTTTTAGGTTCATAACTGATAAACTGAATACGAGGCCTTTCGGCCATTAAGATGGCTTCAAATTCTAAGATCGCACCAACCGACACAGCACACGTGCAACAGTTAAAGCTCATTTAATTAAAGTTAAACACTAGAAATAGCAGATTGGATTACAATAAAAATGGTTGCTAATGAGTTAACGTGTATGAATACATTTTACATCTTAAATGTGATGAGCGAAAGAAAAACCTAGGCCTACTCTCAAACACTGGCCATATCAACAACGAAACGAGATCCAACCATTAGTTATATAATCACATTTAAAAACCATTTGCATACATTCGCGCAGATTCATGCACACCAATTTAACATTCAAGACATTAAAGGCCTTCAAACATTTATGCATTCTTATGCAGTTGACCAAACAAGTAACAAGCCGAGTATATACTAAAAGAAACTAATTGCTATTATTGGCATGAACAAATAAGCATTGATAATTCAATATTTCAATATGAATTAAACATTTTTAAAATTACCTAAATATTTGATTCAATATCCATTTAAATATATCTGTGTGCAAGGCATAACTAAAATATCAGTTTTCAAGCTTCTGATTCGAATTGATTTTACACGATCCTTTTTGACAGTGGCAAGAATGAAGATACAGACCACACTACATCTCAAAACACACTTTGAGATTCTTCTAGTAGAGGTCTATTGGTTTAAATAAACCATGAACTTACTTTAATCGACCAAAATGATGTTATAGCAATTGACCATGTAGAAACAGTTTTGGGCCTCATATTCTACATGACCACCAATATCATAAAATTGCAGCATATCCTGCAGATTAAATATTAATGGACCCCTAAGAAACTAATGTTCTGAGAACTTCGGGTCGGTTATCGGGTCGGGTCGGGTATTGACTTCTGGTGTTCTGGTAGCAAAATACCCGCTATTCGTGTATGTCACCCTCTCATTCGCTACTTGCTTTCAAACCATATGTTTCATTTATATGCAATTTTCATATAATACCATATTTGAATAAAACTCATTCTATATTCACATATACATAATTTGCCTAGTCGCAGCCACACGGATCATCACAGCGTATCTTGTTTTCCCACAACTGTCTAATATCCTCTGCAGTCAGGTCGGGTGCCGCGTTCATGTTGGATATGCACTGGGTTTCGCATTGCCATAGTGGATCCTGAGAATCAAAGAAATAAACATATACATATATAGAAAATGTTATTGGGATTAACTTAGTGTCATATCCTGTCGGATGCCGCGTTCATGTTGGATATGCACTGGGCTTCGCATTGCCATAGTGGATCCTGGAAATCACAGAAATTGACACATACATAACATGTGTAGAACATATATTATATAGAATCTATAGAGTTTCAATACTCTTGGCTGTTGGGTTCTAGAGTCATGTCAAGTTGGGTGCAAAGTTTAATGTTGGATATGCACTGGGCTTCGCATTCATAGTGGATCCTGGAAATCACAACAATTAAACGATAATTATAGGCATATAGGGCACATAAATATTGAAAGTTTAGATAAAAACGTGATTCATTGATGAGTTCTAGGTGTTCGGTCATATTTGGATATACGTAATATATTTTTAAGTCGCTTAGAAAAGAAGGTAAAATAAATAGATTACACCTTTCCTTTACTCCTATCTCTTGAGAAAAAAAACATACTGATGTTTTCATAGAAGTCAACACACAAGTGCATTGAAGGTTTTATGTAAAACTGAATACCAAATGGTGCTTTAAGCATTCTATTAAAGTAAGTAAAATTCATTTTAAGAAAAGATCCAATTACAACAGACACTGAATTTTCATTCAAGGATGCTCTTATCTAATAAAATAGAATCATCTAATGATTCTAAATTTCCCCTTTAAGCTCAGCGTTTGAAACCTATTACACTTTCCATTTTATTTCAGATGTAACACGCTAAAAGCATTGCATACATCCATTTATTTGCCATTTTTAAAAGGGGCGTTCCATCACTGTCGGAATTAAAGTAATCCCAGAACAATCCGACATACTTTCCGATTTGCTGTAGAGGGATGCGACACTCGTTAAGGACAAAAAAAACTTTTTACCAAATTGCTTAGAGGCGGTCGGAAATATTAGTTTGCAATTTTAGCAACCTACACAAGTCTTAAGATTTCTCTCTTGGGACGCGATTAGTTACAAAACCGTAGCAGCTTTGGAATCTAGAATTAGGTAGCTGGTGGGAACTTGTAGTATTATGTTGTAATTGTAAGCAACAGGGATATATTGCTTAAAAAATATACCGACCTAAAAACAAGTTAAAAAATGCAAATGTTTTTGTTTTGAATTTTGTCAATACAATATGAAAGTAAGACCCGGGCACCATCAAGTGTGACATATCATTCCGCGTTATCTATTTTCTTCGGTATCCGATAAAAAAATCACTGTTTATAAGACAGAAAAATAGGCAACATATATAGGTTTCAACTAAAAATATATTTTTTTGTTTTTAAATGAGAAACTGCTCAAACGGTGTTTTGCTAGTTGGTTTAATAAATGACAGTCGTTTACGAATAACAATTTCTAACTTCCGAGATATTTTTGTCAGGGGATCTTGATGTTCTTTGTTGACCATTTTGGTATGTACATGAAGTACTCTTTCTTACTCGCACCATTCGTTCGATTCGAATATTCCTATCACGTATCCGGACCCATTGTTACAAAGATATTAATGAGAACGAAGACAAATAGTTGTACATAGTTTACAAACATAAATGTTAAATCATTTAATTTCAGGCTTTAATAACGATTTAGAATCTAAATAATATATCATATCTTCACTGATAACGTATTCCTCATGACTGCATGTTTAGACGTTTAAGGCATTTGATTGAAATGTTTATAAAACACGTAGACTCACAAATCTGGAACCTTATATTTCATTGTAGACCGCTGTCATAAATCTTGCCATAGGAAAAACCTTAAATACGGATGGATTTTAATTGCCATTTTACTACACCTTGATGTAAAACAATGAAAATTCACTGAGATACAATAAAATATGTCTGTTATATGATGGTATACTGCAAATTGTAAGTGGTTCTTGTTTTAATATGTATTTCGGCACTTGAATAAATGTGGTGTACGCAAAAGGTGTCATAAATGTTGCCACCCCTATTTGAAAAGTTTAATAAAAAATGATTCTAAACAATTGATGTTGTTTGTGTGAGTATATATATATTTTGTCAAAGTAAGACCATTTTGGATATATTGTTTAGAGTCTAAGTAAGTACGAGTGAAACGAGTCATTATTTTATACATGGAAATTGCTATACTTGGTAAATGTATCGTTGGATATGAGTATATCGGAATGAGGATTTCATCATCGGGTATGTGCCTTCTAGTACACCCATACATGTATCTTATATTTGTACTAAAACATGTTTCTTCCCCAAATAAGACCAAACATTTATTCATCATTTATCATCATTTGTTATCTGCAATCTTTTCGTTTACGAAAATATGCAGATATTGCAATCACTCGATAAAATTCAATTTGTTCCCGTGAATCGATTTACTATACATTAGAAATCATAACACAAGTTATATATAAACATTAATATAAAATAGCTATCCAATATGGAGCATAGGATAGTACGATAACGATTTGATAAATGGTATAGAAGATATTTAATTTTTAAGACACCCACCCCTAAAATCATAATGTCATTTTCTTCGCCCTGCTGAAACCACTGACCGGAATCCCTGGCCCCTAATTGGCTAATTTAAAGGTGTGTCGCATTTATACTGCACACGTCATTGACGTCCTCAATCAAGGCTTGCTATATAAAAACACTGTGACACATAATCGATACTCGTGGTGTCCAGTACCTCACTTCGCGTTGAAGCCAATTATTGTAACTTTATTAGCTCTCTGCTTTATGTTTTAATAATATATGAAATCTACAATGCGACTCAGCTATCTTATAAAGCTATAACAAAGTAGCTAGATCCTATGTATATTCTGCCTACATATTGACCTTTTTCTAGATCATATCAAATATTTAACAGTAAATGGGATCTTACTCCATTAGTTATCGAGAAAAAAAGTTGAGAAACATAATATTCAAATATAGGATATAAAAAAAGATTGCAGATAATTGTGCTTTTTTAGGAGCACATCATTTATCTAGTTTCTATTTGATTCACTGAGTTTATGAACGACTGGGCCTTTCAGGAACAAAATAATATTTTACAGGTTCGGCTCTCACTGACCATAACACAAATGCGCTACAGTAATCAAAATAGGCATTATAAAAGTAATAAGGAAGCAAACTTCAAATATACCCAAGAACCAAACCATACTTTTAATAAAGACGGAAAAGAATCC
>LQRL01173180.1:0-10939 GCA_001703475.1 Hydroides elegans
TTCTGCAATTTATTCTTACTCTTCCTCTTCTTTTACTTCATAGTCAGAGTCAGCAAGTTTTATCTCATACATGAAAATTGGAATCGCTACTACCACTACTACTACTACTACTACTACTACTACTGCTACTTCTACTACTACTACTACTACTACTACTTTTTTTTGCTTTTCTTATTAGCGCTTAACAAAATATACCAAAATGAAACAAGACACTCGAGGATAGTGAACCATAACTTGCTTGGTTCTTTACATTATTCATATTGATGTACGTCGAGATATTTAGTGTAAACACTGCGAGCTCCACACATATTCAGGAGGTTACCAAGCAATTCGGTAAAACTCAAATCAACCACAATGAAATCGATCTTATTACACTGCTCATCTGCATTTCAATTCAACTCGAAGAGAGATAATTAATTTAAGAAGTTGATGCATGATTTGGCAAGTCAATCAAGTACAATCAAGCCATGCAGGTCATCTATCCCGAAAATAGACAGTTTGGGCAAAATTATTCGTTTGACTAAAAGTTTGTTTTGGACACTTATAGACAACCAGTAGAGATGCGAACTAACACTGCGCTTAAGAAAAATGACCAACAATAGGCGGTTGACTTAAAGCGTTTTTGCAAAATGTCGTAAAAATACTTTTTTTTTGCCTAAACTTTCTAATAGGATTTCAACTGTTTAGCTAAATCCAAAAGCAATTACATATCTCAATGCAATATCTGATTCACACTTACACTTAATGGTAATGTAAACACTAAATCTATAAGAAGAATATACTGAAATGTTTATGTTTTTGCTCACCTACTGAAAAGTAATAGAATATTGGACCAAGGAACACTTAACTATGTGTGGTTATAGGAGTGGCGGTGTAATCTCATCCGTCACAATAAACATACCCTTTTACTAGACGACGTGATGATTAAAATATAAAAAACATAAACTAAATCCATCTTTAAGGGAGCAGCAGGAAAAAACACAAAGTAATCAAATAAGCAAGTCGTGGCTAAAACGTTCACGTGCAGACTTGAAATATACATTTTAAAGTTTAGTAGTTATTTGATGAATGTGGGTTTTACAGTGATATGGTAATGTAGCCTAAGAAGTTGATGCATGAATCTGTAAGTCAAGTCAATCAAATACAACCAAGCCGTGCCGGTCATCTATCCCGGAATAAGGGTTAACTGTTTTAACTAAATCCAAAAGCCATTTCATATCTCAATGCAATATCTGATTCACACTGACATTTCTTTTAATGGTAATGTAAACACTAAATTTAAAAGAAGCATATACTGAAATGTTTATGTTTTTGCTCACCTACTGGAAAGTTATAGAATATTGGACCAAGGAACACTTAACTATGTGTGGTTATAAGAGTGGCTGTGTAATCTCTTTTACAAGACAGCATGATGATTCAAACATAAAAAAAATCAACTAAATCAATTTTTAAGGGATCAGAAGCAACCAACACAAAGTAATCAAATAAGCAAGTCGTGGCTAGAATGTTCACGTGTACACTTAAAATTTCTATTTTAAAGTTTAGTAGTTATTGGATGAATGTGGGTATTACAGTGATATGTGGTTTGTGGATGGCATGTCGATGTGGTGATTTATGATTTTATATTTTTTTAGTCAAACTTTAGCGCACCGCTGCAAAAAAGAAATTTATTTTAAGTCTTGCAACATTTCAGGCGCATAATTAACACACCTGCCCTCTATATGCTTCTCCTACTTGCACACTTGAGTAACATTACGAATGATTGATCGAAAAGTATCATTATATTTTTTGTCTGAAATATTAACAAAAAGGGGAGAACTTATTAAATGAATTACCCTTTCAAACGTATTCAAATATCGTAAACTAGGTCATTTAGCTTTAAGGTTAATGTGGACAATCCTTACCTATATATTAGTCCATATGTTTCATAATCTGAAATAAACCTGCTGATATCTTATGTCAAACTATCTTTATTAACAAATCAGTAGGAAATTGCTTATTGAAAGGCGCGGGTTCTATCGATGCAAGAAGCAAGCTCTTATCAAGAAATGATACACATGGATTAGAGGGCAGCTGTTAATAACGATTTGATTTGGTTTCTATGCCTTGTTATTTACATTCAAACCCGAAACTGTTTTATCATAATTGGTAATATATATGAAACTTCTTTGGTTAACAAATGCTTTTAAGCGAAAAAACTGGTTATCTCTTTAACTAACACAAGCACTTTTTGGATAAAGTTATTATAATTACAAAATATAAAAACAATAGTATAGGGAATAGAATAACTTTTACGCGAGTATTTCCCACACCAAACAACCCGGTTCACGAGTGTTCCCAAATAACATGCATTCTAAAATCAAATATATTTTAAGATTTGGTATCTTGCTTTCTAAAATCAAAATTAACTAACTCGATAAAAAAATGTCATCAAGTTTTCAAAAAGAAGCAGTTCCTAATCATTTTAAGATTTATAAGGAATTAACAGCGAAACATATCATTATCCTCAAATGGTTGAGAAGTGATTTTAATAAAGGGGGAAAGGAGAAGCAGTGTTTTTTTTTAAGTATTAGTCTAAGTCTGTTTGATGTTAAAGATAATGGATCATAAGGTCCAAGTTTGTGCTTATGGTTGTCAAACTAAATTCAATTTAATGAATTAATGAAATTCAATTAAGAAAACTACTTACTCTAATCGAAAGACATTATATATTACATTGCGATTCCCTCCAAATTTAAACCTACATTCATTCGAAATGATATAAAACTGTTAATGTAATATATCGATTCATAAAATGAACGATATTGTTCATGGGCGTCCACAAGTAGGATATGTAAATAAATACTACTTCAGTCAAGAGATGAAGTATAAACCTTAGGCACTAAACTGCATCCGCATTATCTTGAATACTGCTTATCTGCGTAATAAGTATACTTTGTTGACTATGTATATGCAATATAGTATTTCAATTAGTTCAACATACATATGCTAATATATCATTTATGAATAAATATTTTGTATAGAATAAATCCACAGATGCAATAAACAATATGGATGACATTCATATAGGATCTTAAAATAGATATTCTTGAAGCAATTGTTTAACATATATGATTATAAGTATAACTATATTTCGATTTTCTGGATTATTCAACAATAAACAAAAATTAAGTATAAATAAAATGAGGAAGCTGTTTGCAGCATTGCGCAAGACAAGTAACATTTATTTGTGTTTTGATATACAATCAAAACGCCACATAAGCTCAAAGTTACCTTCAACCTTTAAGATAGAGAGATTT
Source organism: Hydroides elegans (assembly GCA_001703475.1). NCBI lineage: Eukaryota > Metazoa > Annelida > Polychaeta > Sabellida > Serpulidae > Hydroides > Hydroides elegans. The sequence continues at coordinate 3,300 of LQRL01173180.1, forward strand.
CTTGGCAAATATGAATATAATACCCGTTATTTACTTTCCTGCTCTGATGCAGAGGCATTAACAATTCCAGATTTGATTAAAATCGCAGACGAAGAGACAAAGGTAATTGATGTTTCTACTTTATATTTGATTCATACCACAATAACACATAAGTCAGAGTTTAAAGCAAATGCCAAATTGATTGAAAAAAAAAACATTATATAAATGTTAATAAAGCACACGGTTAACATATACAAAACGTATCAATAACAATCATCCTCCCATGCAAAATACAGGATTGTATTAGTACATTTGAAAGAAGTTACATTATTCAATTTATGTTACATTGCGATTCTAACAATGTTTATAGATTCGTATATTTGCTGCAATAGTATCAATATCTTGAATGTTTTTTGTCCATTTCCCTTTTATGTAATGTTGTGGTTCCAACAATGCCTATACATGTGGATATTTGATGCAATAATATGTTGATAAATGTCTTACAGGGTCTATGGAATAATCTCAAGCTGTCATATACTGAGATGATTGGCCACCCTCGTCTTCGCGAAGAAATTGCCAAAATACACAAAGTGGACAAGGATGAAGTCATGGTTTTGGTTCCACAAGAAGGCATCTTTATCGCTATGAATTGTCTCATGCAATATCTTAAAACGTAAAAATAGTTGACGCATTTGTTATTAAGATATTTAACTATAAACGATTCTAACAAGAATATATTTGCATATTAATTTATAATAACAACTTATGAATAGTACATATATAACAGAAAAGCCTATGCACAGTTTTCATTTATGTAAAAGCTTTGTTTGATCATTATATAGAAGTATGTATGCATGTATTGTTCTAATATACCAAAAACCTTTGCTACTGTTATGTTAAACACTAGAAGGCTTAACGTGATGTATATCTGATAATTATATTTGCAGTCAGAACCAAAACGAGCCCTTCCATGTCGTATCAGTTTATCCTGCATATACGAGCCTCTATGAAATCATCAACACACACGACTGTGATCTCAGCTTTTGGATACCCGATCTGTTAAATAGTGGTAGAATTTTGATATATTTGTCTCGATTCTATAAATAAATTTTAAATCTGATATATCGATTAACCTTGGATCGAACTACTTATCTTTTATCGGTAGGCTTAAATCTGTTTTTTTTTTAAATGAAAAGGTTAGAACAGTAATGTATATAAGTTGTGTGCACAGTTTAGATAATAATTTCAATTTATATGATTTTTATGATTGATAAATGCTTCACTTGCTGTACCAAATTTAAGTTTTTAACAAGCCTTAACAACTTGCAATTTATATAATTCACTCATTAAATATCACACACTTTATGTCACAGGGTGGACCTTTGATATTCAAAAACTCAAGGGCATGGTTAAACCTAACACAAGGCTCCTAGTCGTAAATTTTCCTCACAATCCAACGGGTTTTCTACCAACTTATGATCAATGGAACGAACTCATAGACTTCTGCAAAGAAAGAAATATATTTTTGTTTTCTGACGAAATGTATAGGTACGGTCAAAGAATATATAGTTATATTTTTAATTGGGCGACAATCAATACAATTAAAAAATAACATACTAATATTTGCATGTCACACGTAACAGTCGTAACATTTTTCTCCCAACGCATGCATATGTGTTTGATTGGAATGTATATGGGTTTCAAACAACTGTTTTCAATATGTTGCATTGGCACGTTTTGCAAATTAAAACTAATAAACATTGTATAAAAATCTTTAATCTATTTATTTGTTTATGATTTCGCTTTTAGTTTCACAAATAACGATGGTACACACGCCAATCCTTCAGCATGTGAAGTATACAAGAATAGTATAGCATTAAGTGGTATGTCGAAATCCTATGCTCTCCCTGGACTGCGACTAGGCTGGCTGTGTACTCAGAATCAAGATATGTTCGAGATGATGTGTCACTTTAAGGATTATACAACTATTTGTGCACCAGCACCCAGCGAAATATTAGCACTTATGGGTCTAGTATTTTCACATTATTATAAAAGATAATGTTAATAGATGGTTTCGAATATATGCCACTGGTCACGTTATAGATAATAACCTATTATGATAACTGGATTATAATATGATTAATTTGTACATAGTTTCTAACTATGGGCATGGGATTAATTAAAGCTCAGGTTTTAAATAAAATAGTGAAATTCCATAACTATATATTTAATGTTTATATTACACCGAAATAGTTTTTGTTCGATTACTTAAACAAAGTGTACAATAAAGCATTTGATTTTCAGCACTTCAAAAGCGGGAGCTAATACTTCAGCAGCACACAATGCCGATTATTCACAAAAATCTTGGTATCCTCAACGACTTCTTTTCACGACACCAAGACATATTTGAGTGGCATCCACCTCGTGCTTGTACAACCGCATTTGTAAAACTTAAAGGATGGCTGTTACAAATAGGCGATGGTGGGGCAATGGGGTTAGCTGAGGCATTGCTCAAAGAAAAAGAACTGCTTGTATTACCGGCAAAAATGTATGATTTCCAAGATGAGTATATACGCATTGGTTTTGGTAGGAAGGGCCTAAAAGAATGTTTGGTTCCCTTTGAAGAGTTCATACAGGAACGTAAACCCTAATATATGAGTTAGAAATTAAACTTTAGATATAATATGGATATGAGAATCAGCGTTTGAAGGTTTTATTTTGCTTGATTATAAAGTATCAATATATTAAGTTGACAATTTTCTATTGAAATATCAGCACAAGTTGAATATCAAATACCTAGCAATCAAGCATTATGTGAAAGAATAAAGATATGTAAACATATTTAATACCATCTGATCTTATGTTTGAGTTACTCTTTTACTTTTGTATAAGACACAATGGCAAATGATTCACCTTTAAAATGTTAAAGATGTTTCTATACATATAATGAATCGTACTAATTGATATATTTGTAAAAAAAAACAATTATAAAGAGAAAGAGTTTAAACATTTTGCCAATTTGAACAACATGGTGCCCATTGAATAAAGCTAATTGATTTTACAACTCAATAGTAAGGATGATTATTCTATGATTATAACTGATTTTCATCGCTTTTAACAATTCCATATTTATACATATCGTTATTTAACGCCATTTCTTTCTCGGAAAAATCCAAAATGTTTTTCTTGTCATTGAATTAAAACTACTTGATTGGATTACATATGAAAGCGTTTAATTTATACGTGTAGCTATCTTTAATTAAAACAATTTGACTTAATTAAGACATTTTATGCTACCGCTAGTGTTTTTGAACCACTTGATTATACTTCAAGCTTTTTATTGCAATTGAAAAAGCAGAACAGGATTTCAAAATTAAAAAGTGGTTTTTTATCTGTTTAAATTCAAATCTAAAGGAATTATGCGAATAAATTCAATGATAAGGATCTCTACAGTAAGATACTATGGCATTGAAAATTGGAAGAAAAACTATGCAGCAATACGATATATGTCAACTAGATTACCATCACCATTTAAAATGGAGCGATATTTGGGTATACAAGAATTTAGATCGAAATATTTATTGTCTTGTTCTGACGTTGAGGCATTAACAATACCAGAATTGCTCTCATATGCCGATTTCCATACAAAGGTAATAAAACATTATAATTACTTGATTAATTTATTAAATCATGTATGTTACCGTTACTCTTCACAATCTAGAGAAACAAATTAAAACATGCAATTAAATGAGACATGTCAAAAACTAGATTATTTGTTTTAATACCTGTAAACAAGAAGCATTTTCCATAACAAATATATTGAGACAATTTGATTAATGATTAACTAAGTTCCAATTAAACAGAAAAATTGGGAAAATCTCAAGCTGTCATATACGGAGATGACGGGGGATCCTAGACTGCGGAAAGAAATAGCAAATATACATAATGTTGATCGGGATGACGTCATGGTTGTTGCACCTCAAGAGGGCATTTTTATAGCAATGACTTCTTTAATGGAATACCTAAAACGGTTTGCTTGCTTGTTTTTTTTTCAAAGCAATCATACAGAAATAGTTATACAGATTCTCAAATTCGAGGAATATATTTATAAAATCATGGATATATTATAAAAAATATATAGCAATATCAGCAGTGTATTTGGTTAAAACGAATGTTTACTAAGCCAACAAAGGCGAATAAGTGCTTTAAGTAAAAGTGTAGTCATTTTCCTGTTGAGAAATGTTGTTAAGAATGTACGTTTATATATGTAGAAGATTAAAAATCAACTTAATTAATTGATATATTCCTAAATTATTAAGATGCTTAAGAATATGCGTATATTGATTAATGTTTTCTGTGTTTTTATAAATAATTAGAAACAATAACGACGAACCGGTTCACGCAATATCGCTATTCCCAGCATACAAAGGCCTTTATGAAATATTGAATACACACTCATGTGACATGAGCTATTGGAGGCCTACATTTACACGTGATGGTACGTTCAAATAACAAATAATAAAATTATGAGTAGTTGTCATAGTTTATATTAAGGTTATATCTCCCTTATACCACAAAAGAAATAACTTTCTAGAAATAAGCTTATCTTTTCATTGAATATCGTTAAAGAAATAACGTGTATCGTGTATTATAAAGGAAATATCAAAATTGATATTTTTTCCTATTTTGAAGGATGGGTTTTCGATATAAAAGAAATGCAAAGACTCGTCAAAGCAAATACAAAGCTTTTAGTTGTAAACTTCCCGCATAATCCGACTGGATTTCTCCCGGAATCAGCTGATTGGCAGGAACTAATAGAATTCTGTCGAGATGAAAATATCTTCATATTTTCGGATGAAATATACGGGTAATAAATGTTGCATGGTTCACTGGAAGTCATATGCTATTGTGTGAATCAGACTTTCTTTATATTCAAGTATAACATTGAATACTTCCATATGTCACTATATATCACTGATTCCATTTAAGTAGTAACAGTCTTTAACACTTATATCTAAATTAGATTAATTTGTTATAACTACTCATAAAATAATGTAACTTGCTCAGAGAGGTAACTATATTTCATGTCAAATAAAATGGATTCCCCTTAGGTTTACAAACAATGATGGAACAAACGCCAATTCATCGGTGTGTGCGTTGTATGAAAACAGTATAAGTGTTAGCGGTCTGTCAAAAGCATATGGTCTTCCTGGATTACGGATTGGGTGGACTTGTACAAGGAATACAGAAATATATAATATGATGTGGAATTTGAAAGACTACATAACTATATGTCCTGCTGCTCCAAGTGAGGTTCTGGCATCGATCGGTATGTTTTTTTATGTAATGTATTTTCTAGATATATAGTTATTGAAATGTTAGTTATCTTGTTTGCATTCATTCTTGAAAGTCGTGCACTAATTTAATTTGTTGTTTTTTTTTTATTAAGCCATGTCTAATGCCGAGTGTTTATATATATAATTTTGAATTTGTGAAATTATTTTACCTAACCTCATGGTGTGAAACTAAATCAATCATTCATTAATGCATATTTAGCCTTACAGAATCGTGAAATCATCCTTCGGCGAACGTTAGGGATAATTGAAAGAAACCTTGTAATTTTGAATGAATTCTTTGCGCACAACTCCGATATATTTGAATGGCATGTACCAAGAGCTGGTACAACGACTTTCGTAATGCTTAAAGGATGGATACTAGAAATTGGTTGTGGCGGAGCAACAGGCTTTGCAGAAAAACTACTTAAAGATAAAGGAATATTAATTTTACCAGCAAGCATGTATGACTTTGAAGATCGACACGTGAGAATTGGATTTGGTAGGCATGGATTGAAAGAAAGTGTAATACAGCTTCAATATTTTCTGGACGAAAACAGACCTTATTAAGAATTTGCACAAGTTTTATATGTATATGTTTTGAGATTTACTTGAGCGAATATATGCTTTTATTTCTAAATATTACAACCTAGGAAATAATTTAAATAAAACATAATGAAATACGAGCCTGCCCAGTGTAACGTTAATTTATATTAGTAACTTTGGAATGCTCTGATATATATGGATTAAGGTAACAAACAAATCGTGATCTGTGATCAAAATTTAAAATCTGTGATCAAAATTTAAATCGATCAAAATATTTAGAAAACACATATGTATCTCTTTTCAAATTCACTCATTTTTGCTATGTTTATTTAGATACATTTGTTGTATTTGTATAATTCTCAATTTAACATGCACGGTTGATTGTGTTAATGTATCCTTTGTGTTTTATTTTCTAAATGGAAAAAAAGGATTGCATTTGTATATTTACTATGTCAGAACATTATTTTAAATCAAAATAAGGTATAGCTTAGATATTTTCTAACTAAAACATTTACTTGTCATGTTCTATTTATTTTCATTTCAAACAAATGTATGTGAATTTGTATGTTACATATGAAAACTGTTCAGAGCGGCCCACTTAGTTTTTTTTTGTGCCTTCTCGTCTATTGTTAACCACAACCCCATTTGGTCATGAGTCTTTATTTACATAAGCTTGTAATCTGCAGAGTGCTTTAAAAGTGTGTATTTTTTTCTAAATTTTGCCACCTTTACACGCATTTTAAACGTGTTGCTACGTTGGTTTTTTTTTAAATTTTTTTTTTGCCAATATATTTTCTACTTATACTTTAATATACTCAATATTTCGTTAACACCCTCCATCTCAATTAATGAATGAAAAATAAGACATAAAAATGCCACAAAATGGCATAATTTGATTCTGAAAATTTACAATTTCATAAAAATTAAATCAAGCTTTTATAAAACTATTTATCAATGATTTTCAATAGTTTTGATATGGTTGAATTTTGTATTTATTCGACTTTATTATGATATTAAATTCAATGCAGTACTAATGATACTTTCTGTTATATGACACGGTAACTGCGTTGCTTTTTTCAAAATTTGTAAATGATTTTATAACTTGATTCGAAAAACTAATGATTTTAGTTAATTTTGCACAAAACAAATATCATGAATACCGTTGAAAGTACATGTCATAAATTTTACTTATATTTCATTCATTTAGAAATAATATATTGTCATATCTTTGTCTTTATTTTCTTATCCCGAATGTATATGTTTTATATTGCATTTTAAATGTTTATAAAGTTATGTCACTAAAGCAACCAATATAGCAAATCATTTACTATTCTTTCAATAAGATGTCAAAATAGTGAGTTCAAATACATAGACCCATTTGATGTTAGTGCTATGTATTGGTATTAGGCCGATAATGTACGGGGTTTTCAAATTTAGTAGCTTTAACCCATTGCAATAATTCCCTTAGTAGATTTTGTATTTTATCCCCTTATAGAAGTTTTTTTTTTAAACATATGGATTATTGCTAATGCAAGTATAGCAATGAGCAACTGCTCATGAGCAATGAGCAACAATGAGCAACTGCTCATGAGCAATGAGTGACAACAATTAGCAACTGCTCATGAGCAATGAGCAGCAATGAGCAACTGCTCATGAGCAATGAGCAACAATGAACAACTGCCCATGAGCAATGAGCAACAATGAGCAACTGCTCATGAGCAATGAGCAACAATGAGCAACTGCTCATGAGCAATGAGCAGCAATGAGCAACTGCTCATGAGC
>LQRL01173181.1:9945-24813 GCA_001703475.1 Hydroides elegans
AACTCGTCCGTACAAACTACCATCAATAATCACGCTAAGTCCCCAAAATCACAATTTTTCAAAAAATCGCCAAAATTACAATTTTTGAGATTTTTCAAAATTAATGCGCCTAAGCACAGCTCCAATATATGTTTGTTTCATGTGCCAAATGAAAACAACATCCATCGATGGATAAGCGCGCACTCGTCCGTACAAACTACCATCAATAATCAAGCTAAGTCCCCATAATCACCATTTTTCAAAAAATCGCCAAAATTACAATTTTTGAGATTTTTCAAAAATAATACGCCTAAGCACAGCTCCAATATATGTTTGTTCCATGTGCCAAAGGAAAACAAAATCCATCGGGGGATAAGCGAGTACTCGTCCGTACAAAGTAGTGTACCTAGGTGTCGACATACAGACAGACAGACGGACAGACGGACAGACGGACAGACGGACATGGTTCATTGGTCTTATAATTCCATTGAACGTATAAAAAACTTGAAATTTTTTTAATAGCTCAATTATTTGTTATAGTGACGGACGGACAGTACTGAATACTATAGTCCTCCGCTTCGCGCTAACGCGGCGGCGGAGGACTAATTAGAAAGTGAGTTTTTTTTTTCGAACACCATGCAAACAAATTCATATAACCTGAGACATATCATAAAGACTTTCAAAATTTTCAGTGCAAAATTGTCAACATCAAACACATAATATGCACACATGGAACGCTAACAAACATGTGTAGTAACATCCAACGTATTCAACGTGAACCGGCTTATGACTGCCTTCCTGTTTCTATTAAGAACAAAGTCAGCCAGTCCTCTCATATGTTAATCTCCTAAACATATCTCACTCATCAGCAACAAATATCTCAAGCGACCACCCAAAAACTTACTTGATCTTCTTTGGTTTCTTCTTCTTGCCTCCAACGAGCGTGGCCGCCGGTTTGGCGCCTCCAAATTCGTCACGTGACTCGACGAGAATCACGCGGAATGTGCCCGATTCCTTGAAGGGGTTGGTGACCTCCAAGGGAACGCGGTGCAGCTCGTAGCAGGGGGCGTCGGCGCGGATCGTGGCCTGGTTGGAGGAAATTGTGTATTTTTTGAAATTATATACAAACATGGTGCACTAAATATATCTAAGTGATACTGATGAGTTCCGCTTTGAATATTCAAAATGGTTGCCTTTTTGAGTTGAATAACATTTTTTCTTTCCATTTCGACTTCATATGCAAATCCGTATTTGATTCAATGAAGATTTATCCAGAGTTGTTTTATTCCTGAAATTCATATTTCATAGGCCCTTCCAATGAAAAAATAAATTATATACAGTTGTCCATTTAACTTCTAAATGCAAGAGCATATTAATACAAGAAACCTAGCGGACGTCCATTCCAAAACCTACCTTTGGCGTAATATCGTCAATTGTAGTGGTAAGCGTGAAGACGAGCGTGGTGCCCAGACCAGATCCGTGACGCCGACCCACGAACACAACCGAGGCCTCCGCTGGTCTCAAGTACCTATCAAGCAAGAAATATGGTTTCATAAAAAGTAAGGGTTTGCGTTTGTGTTTTAGAAAATATTCAGATTTTGCCAGCATATTTTTTCAACACTTATACAATGGTGGCCGTTCATATTGAACATGTTATCATGTGAAATATACGTCTACAAGTACTAATAAGTACAGATTAGTCCACTATCTCAGGACTTGAATTGCACCGTTTAATTACATGACAATACTATCAAATAATCAAAAGTGTAATGACATCGACGGAATATCACAATGGGATTCTTAAAGCGTAAAATATAATATATTCTCAAATCATCAACTTTATTTTTTTTTTCATTTACATACTGCTATTATCTATCTTACCCGACAAACTTTATCGTTTCTTCTACTTTCCCTTACCTGCTGGTGAACTCGATAGTGACGTTATGCTGTGACTTTGGCGGAATGACAACCGTTTGACCCTTTGGAAGAACGAAGTCACGTGCGTCGCGTCCCGCGAGCAGGGCCGAGTAAGTGAGGGGCTTGCTGCTCGGGTTCTTCAGGCGCACCTGGAGACAAAAGTAGAGTGGGGGCTAGATGTGTTTCATATTATTTTATTTTTGTGCAGAACTTGAAGTCTAACATGGAGAGGGCGACAAAGATGCAAAAGCGGATGATAGTCAATAGAATGTACGATACAGTTTGGATAGCTTTGTTTCGTTAAAAATATCATTCATTTAAAGCAAACTAGGGGTGACTTCAAGGGCGAATCAAGAATCTCAAAATGTCAATGATTGAAACCATTCATTTATTTTCGTATTACATAGCAATTACATTTCAAAGACAACCATTTATCAATGGTGAAATTAACAAGAAATACGGAAAATATATAATAGAAATCAGAAAATAGATCTCCTTACCTGTCTTACACAAGTCTCATGCAGTGGTCCAATGAACTCCACTTTATTCTTGGGCAGATACTGCGGCAGGTTCGTATACAGATGCAGACATAGCAGTATAAGCGAGATCGGATTCGGGTCGGTTATATCAATGGCCTGGATGTCGTAATCGATGCCAATATGACGCATGGCGTTGACGACCTTCAAAGCGTTGTGAAGGCACTGTTCGGCTGTCGCGGGCTGGCTGTACATGTCTTTGAGGTGGGTCTCAACCTATTGGGTATAAAAGAAACTCTTTGTATTAGTGTCGATAAACAAATATAGTTGAATGAGTTTATTGTTTTATTTCGCAAAACAAATGTGTGAGATTAAACCAATATTTAGATTGAATTCATGGTTATACTAAGGATTGTTGCTTGTCTGGGCGATATATTATTTTTATCCGAAAAAAAATAAAGACTCTATTTCTATAAAAAAATCCTTATTTCTGATACATATCGTCCTCAATTTCAAATATTCATTAAAATATAAACATTTTTACGAACTTCGTCAAGATAAATAGCAAAACAAAGGAGGCACTACTTCACCAATAAGGGGCTTTTGATAGATATCCATACACAAATAAGTATAAAGGAATGTTGTTTTCCTTACCAGGAATGGCGCATGCGCGGCGAGCACTGCAGCGAGAACGAGGCCATCGAGCAGGTCGAAGTCAAAGTTCACCACCCAACGGGACGGCGGCACTCCACCTGCGATTCGAAAGAACGAAATTGATACAATTGTATAAAAGCATTGTTATCAATAAGAAAATATAATAGTTCGTTACCAAAATGTTAAACAATATGTTCCCAATAACCAGAAATGAGGCTTTCGAAACAAATTTGACCTCGTAATATCGAGGTAAGGATGTGAAATCCTGTTTATAGTGCATGTTCATGTGGAAGATATTATTTCTATTTTAAAAATTTTATTGATGAGCTGAGTGAGAACGAATTGTGATTTCTTTTAAGAAAAAAATCCAGTGTGTAATGTAGGAGTATTGACTAAGACTATGATATTGTAAAAGTTTTCTATACTCTTTGTCCGAAGACATTTTTTAAGCTTTAAAAACTTACTTTTTAAAAATTTACTTTTTGAAAATAATTGACTGTTGTGACATTCAATATCACATCATCGTAAAAAAATTCCTATCGAGACAAACAATTTGCTTATCATTGTACTTGGTCACGACATTGAGATTTGATGAGATATTCAGCCTTCCTTTATTAGTAATTAATCAATAAGTGCATCCGTTATCAGAATTAGAAACATGGTAAATCTTTAAAGCGAACTCAAAAGCTATATCACAGTATGCGGAATAGATAACACAAACTCTTGACTGTGATATGTGGAGGACGCTCAAAAGTGATCTGATTAATTTGATTTACTGTTAGTTTCAAGTGGATTTAAGGTTTCTCCTTCATTAGCATAATACACCTACGTACGCATGCACGGATATTTATAAGGGAGGGCGAACCCCGCGGGTAACCCCTCCCAACTGTTCAACCCAATATATAATATACCAAAACATCGATTTTGCGCCACTTTCGACTCTTATTATGTATTGCTTATTGGCGCTCCTCCCCGGTTCAAAATATTCTAGATCCGCCCCTGGTACATGACCAATCATGTATCCGACATTTCAACAACATTCTTAGTTACAACTGTTTATCTGAGAGTAAACGCCTTCGTCTCCTAGACGAATAATTACTTTTTGTATGTAGAGAAAGCTACAAATATCACAACAGAAACTTAATTAGTGTACCATAAATCGTATAAGGATTGAAACGATTATCGTAGATGACAGCATTATGAACAATTCAATGTCGTGGAATAAAATAAAGCAAGGTAAAAACTGTTGTTCATTTAAAAGCTCAACTTATTTATTTCAAATTCATTGTTAATTGTATTCAAGAACCAGGTAATAAATCTGTGATTTTCATATATGATCATTATTTCTTCTATTCCAACTACATGTCTGTATATGTGTTTTTTTTCTTCTTCATCAAACCAAAGAGAAAGCTGTATGATTACAAGATATTAACACAATTGTCATAACATATATTTCTAGTAAATTGTGTTTTTTTGTCTTAATCAAATATCTTAATTGTATGTGTTTTAGGACTAAAAGAGTTGACCGACACGATGTCAACCACAGTCCAAAACGGCGTCGACCCTTATCTGCAGACCAGTGCCCGCAAATCCAAAAGCGACGTCATTCGCCAAACCGAACCGATACCAGCACCGGCGGTCAAATCACCATCTAAACCGAAACGCCAATCGGAACCCGTTATTAAGGCGTTGAAACCATCATCGAAAAAGGGCGACACAGCTTCGACAACGTCGTCTACAAAAACGGATCATTACACGAAATGGGTGAAACATCGTGTGTCGTGTTCCAACTGTGGCAAGTTGTTTGATGAACCACAAACGCTGCCTTGTTTACATTCGCTATGTACGAAGTGTGTGAAAGCGCTTAAAGTTGAAGTCCGAGGCACGACACAAGGGTTTCTATGTCCGAGATGTGGCGAATTCTTCGAGAAAGACGCCATTCGTACCAACTTCCTGTTGACGGAACTGTTGAATTTCTACTTGATGATGACCCAGCGTGGAACCATTACGACGTGCAAGCAATGCCACAAACCCAATCCAAAACACCGCTGTTTGGATTGCAAAGCCGATTTCTGTTCCGCCTGTAAAAAGGTCCACGATGGCTTCGAGCTCATGCGCGTCTCGCATCGTTGGATTTCGCACGAGGATATCGGTAAGAAAATCATGATCGACAAGCTTCTATTTTGTGAACACCACCCGAAACATCTCATCAAACACAACTGCATCCAATGCGATCAGATCATATGCGAATGCTGTCTTACAAGCATCCATGCCGATCATACAAGTGAAACGATTGACCATGCTGTAAAGCGCGTTACGCCGGAACTAAAAAGCTACCAAGCGACCCTGGAGAATAGCCTTGAGGAAGCGGATAAAGCACAAAAAGAGATCAAACAAAAAACTGCCGAGATTTGCGGCACAATCGAAGCCCAGGCGGAAGAGGCACGGCGTATCCATCGAAAACAAACAGAGAAGCTCAATACGGATTTGATTCAGCTGCTGAGCCAGTTGGAACAGCTCAAGTCTGAAGCTAAGAATAAAGGAGAGGAGCTGATCGTGGATTTGCAAATGGAAGCTGGCAGGGCCCACAAAGCTGCATCCATGGTGGAAACTACAACGCGTATCGCTCAGGGAACGTCGTTGATCCAAGAGCTGCAAAGTGGCATGTATGAACGCGTACGTGGCATGGCTGAAGAAAACCGTATCGGAGGATTACCGAAAGCCAATACAATCCGCAACGTGCAGCCGGTTCTTATTCCACAGGTTATAGAGATTAGCGAATATAATAGCATCGGTCACATCGTTAGTAAAAGCCCTTCGCAAGCCATCACCAGGTCAGATGTTTGGACGGTTTCGCCAAAAGAAGTCGCTGCAAAATCGCCCACTCTTGTTTCTACTGTTTCGCTTGGTGATGGCAAATTCGCACGCCATTTTCATCGACAAAACAACGAATTATGGATACCAGTCACGGAAAACAACCAAGCCAAGATACGAGTCTTCTCCTTCGAAGGCATGGTCTTGAAAGACATCCCATTACCGCTCAAAATCCAGCAACCAAACGGCATCGTTTCAACAAGACGCCCTATAGCGAATCTGACTAATTCCGAATTCGCGGCAATCGCTTGTGACAGCGGTTTATTCACGATCACCCAAAGCGGTCACATCATTCAAACCCTCAGCGAAAACGCCTTTTCCGACCTATGCCTAAACGACGGAACTATTTTCGCGTTGGAATACAAGAAGCAACAGGTCCTAACCTTCACCTTCACAGACAAGGGCTGGGAGTCACGTGACGTCATTGACGTAAAACACACGGAAATGGGAGCTCAAGATACGATCCACGTGTGCGGCGGATATATACACGTGGCGTGCTGGTGGGCCGATACTGTGACCAGTTACTCGATGACCGGCGAAAAGCTGAGCCAATACCGCGAAAAGAAACCGGCCAAGAAAAACAGCAAATCGAACATCGCCGTGAAAATTGCCAACCCGCGCCTAAGTGGCAGTGATGCCAATGGGGCGTTGCTTTATTGTGATAGCGGGAATCGCAGGATCCAGATTATGTCTGGGGATGCCACGTATGGAGCGACGATGCTGCAAGGGTTGAAAGTGGATCCGGTGCATGTGATACCGAGGGATCAGCATTCGTTGTTTGTACTGGGTATTGATAATTCACTGCTTCATTTCTCGTTTTGAGTCGGTAGACGGTGTATCAAGTTAAACTGAAGTTGATTGAAGGATATTACATTTTCTTTATTCGGATATGCTTTACAGTCTTTATTTATTCATCGCTTACAATAATGACTTTAAAATGAACTCAAATGAGATAGCCGAGCGATCATTTCTTATAAATGCAGTTTATAGACATATCAATCAAGTTTTTTCATATATATTTTCAACCATATTAGCAATTTGCAAAATAACTTTTATTCGATGAATCTTAGAAATTACGGAATATATATTTAAGTAAAATATTGATAATCGACGATTGTTTATTAAACTTTCAGATTTGATTTGTTACTTAATTAACTAATCATCATTCATGTATTTCCCATAGACGATTTTATGACTTGCTGACTCTGAAGCAGCTTATACTGACAATAAATCGAATGCGCCTACACAATGTCTTACATTTTATATCATTTATGATTTATATAAACAGAAGGTTTCGTAGGAGTTCTTATCAAAGAATTATAATGAACATATATGGATCTCATTTACATAGATCGTTAGTCACACGGATACATAATCAAATCATTAAACAGATATCTTATGATACCTCTTATAATTGAATAGCCGATCATATCAGACCGAGAGCTATTTCTACACGGCCATATTGAACTTTACCCAGGACGAGTTAGCCATACCTTATTACGACGAAATTCAAGAGAAATTTATTAAATGGGGACACTTTCTTTTACCAAATGAAATTATTGCAAAATTGGAAACCCTACCTTTGGCACAATCCCTCCACACAATAGCCCTTTGCTGTTCATAATGATGGTTGAGCCACAGCAGCACAATACGTTCGCCCGAACTGTAGATATTGCTACAAAGAGGGTCAGCGTCCACCGACGGGAAGGAGGAGTTCTTGTATTGGGCTGTCAAGCTCTTGAATTGCTTTGGGGTTACTTTGCTGAGCACAAGTGTCTGGAAAATTACGGTCAAAAATAAAGGTTTATGATGGGGGTATGCGTCAAGTCTATTTAAATGCGACACCGGTTCGTTTTTTTTTCGATACATGTTTTTTCTCAAATAATTTTTCAATACCATATGTCACCAAAATTTTATGAAAGCATAAACTATGAACGAATTTTTAAACCCCAGTTTCTTCTTGAATGTCGCTAAATCGGAACTCATTTTTACAGGGCAATCCGACCTTTCAAAAGCCATGTGCCGCGCCTTATGTTTTCTTTCTATGAACATTATGCACGAAGAGAAAAAATATCCCTTAACCTTAAGCAGCTGCAGCAGCATATCAGTCCACGCCCTCTTGCTGACAGCTTCAAACAGCTGGTCTTCAATCGCCTCCTCTTCTTCGGTCTTCAATTTAGTGGCGCGATGGCCGCCGGCGTGGCGCTTAATGTCGAGGTCGCGCTGGAAGGCAACCCACTTCTTGTAGTCTTTTGGTTCCATCAGGTATTCGGGCTTGATGGAGGAGACGGCAGCGCCCTGGTTTCTGTTTTGAGTTTAAAGTATGAGAAATGCTTAGATACTCACAATATTGATTATACATGTACCGGAGTTCAAAATAAAACCAACCCAATTTAAGTTCTAAATCATACTAAGCACACACAATATTATACCAGCAAATTTTTGGTCAATATGGACCATAATAGTATGCTCGAATTCGAGACCCTCGGATATCTCGAACTTCGGATATCTCGAACAAATTTCACTGGTCCCTGAGTTGTTCGAGATAAGCGGGGTCTACTGTACAAGAAACATATATAGAGTTCCTGGTATACAAAAAGGAAGTTGTAATCAGGTTCCAAATTGACACGATAGAACTATAAAAGTATATAAGTAGAAAACCACCTAGATTTTTATGTATTTCAATCCAGCCAGCAAATAGGTCTTCTCGATTTCAAAGACTATTTGACAAACAATATTTTTCAAAGCATAAATATCACACTAATGTAACAAACTCACCTCAGAAAGGTAAGCAGCGTCGAGTGCTGCCAATAGACCTGCTTGCATCGCTCTGTGGGATCCTTAGGCAACGGGTTATTGATCGGAATTCCAGGGATCTGACGTCCACACAGATGGTTGAGCATGTCGTAGACGGTCTTGAATTCTTTCTTTAGGTTGTTGGCTTCGAATGTGTCGCCTTTGCTGGTGCGTACCTTTTCTTCAACTGGTTTCCTGCTTAGGCCACTGTTAAAACATGAGCGGGATGATTTAGACGTTGAATGATGTAGTACTTTATTTCAGTTTCAGAAAAACAAAATCCTTTCAATCGTCAACAAGATTTGTTTCTTTGTATTGCTTGCAAAACTTGAACTTGAGAAAATTGCATAATTCATTTTCAATGCTAACATTTTCTAAAATTCTAATCAAGAAATGTATCTAAGGCTAAAGATTGATGGTAGAACAACTCATACTAAAGCGTTTGAAAGAAGACTATGAGGTAGACTCACCTTCTCAGCGTGTCAGGAATAGCAATCGGATAGGGTCCACCGGGCCATCCCTGCGCCGAGAACCACCTTTGCACCGCCAACAGTACTTCCGTATGGAATATGCCTTCTTCCGTATCCTCTTCCGGAAACAGGGCTGACCCCAGTGACCTTGAGGCCAGGTCTTGACGACCACGTGACTCCATGGCGGACTCGGTGGTGAACTTGTTGAGGGCGCCCTCGCGCGGAGTACTGGGCAGGTTGGATTCTGTTGTGAATATAAGAATGGTTTATTATCAAGAGAGACATTTATCAATTTTACAGATGTATAGATGAACGATACATTATGAGTAAATGAGTTGTACTTTTTATTAATTATTGCCTATATAAGCGGTAGCAAGTTTCAACCTGCTTCAGCAAGTTGGAATGAATTATTCTTATAAGTTTGATTTTACACCAATGTCAAAATTTTGAAATTTTCAATAATATTAACAGTTGATGTGGAGTTGTGAACATGAAATACGTTTATGATCATATATTTATGTTGAAGTTTCAAGAAGACAGATTTATTTTTAAGTATCAATTTTTATAAAATTGATCAAAGTCATCTATGGGCTACACATTGATAACAAATCTTCAAGCCTGTAGAATATTCAAATTTGTAACCTTGATATTATTCAATCTTAATAGTCACTTATGAGTAACATTATACGATTAAGTCACACTTAGGCTTACACCCAAAATATATTCAATTATATTACACATTTTTTTATACACATACAGGGTATCTTGTATCTATCTAAATATATGCTGCATACATGTATATAAAGCTTCATATAAGAAGTTCTTGTCTACTTAAATCAAAGAGCGAACCGGTAGCGGGACAGAAAGTAAGAGCAAAGAGTGAAGGTCTGCCCGTGAGAATTTCCCGTAAAGAAGAGGGCAAGGTCGAAGAAGAACATTGGCCTATGAGCGATAATCGGGTGGTATCGCTCAATAAACTGCCAAGAGTAGTAGAGGTAGATCCCGTAGTCTTTGTCCAGATACTTGTGTTCGTGGTGTGAT
This sequence comes from Hydroides elegans, assembly GCA_001703475.1. Lineage (NCBI taxonomy): Eukaryota > Metazoa > Annelida > Polychaeta > Sabellida > Serpulidae > Hydroides > Hydroides elegans. Next base: position 20,153 of record LQRL01173181.1, read on the forward strand.
CGGAATAGGCATCCGAGCTATCTGGCTTACGCATATACATTTTAAATATCAGTATTTGTTGAAAGTCAAACACACATAGTGAAAAGATCATAGTTAATAAGACAGTAAATATTATAAATGCATACGAATACCATTTCTATGTTCTAGCATGCATGTAACCAAATGATCAAGACAGCTTTTGATCAAAACATTCAAACTGATTGTTCATATTTACAAGACAATTTACACGATAAAAGAAGAAGAAAAACAAAGTGCGGAAAAAGAGTAATCAAACAAATCAAAACGGTATAAAACAACATATCGCAACATCTCAAACTCAGAACCCACCTGTCACAGTTTGCGAACTGCTCTCGTAGCTCGAGCTGGACACCTCAAAGTTGGAGCTGGTTTCCGTCGTCGAAGCACGTGTCTGAGAACGCGGCGGGGTCTCACAGGGAACCAGCACTGCCTCGCCCGCGTTCATGCTCTCACGTGACGCAGTCTTGCGACCTAATGCGCATGCGTTTAGGAGTTAAAATTTGAAGGGAAAGGGGTAGTTATTTATAGAACAAATCTGATATTTACATAAGATTCTCATTATAAGTACATGCGTGATGTATCTACCTACAAGCCATGTGTGCTACCACCGTGATTCAAATTTACTTTTCAATCAAAGGTTATCAAAGTTCGAATCCTTCAGCACGAACGGTATAAAGTTAAAGCTTGTGATTTTTTTTAAGAACTTGAAATAAACTGACAAAAATCATCGTCTTGCTTTAACATTATTTAAGACATTCATGCATTCTTTACACTCAATGAGTCCTTACCTTTGAGGCTGTGACCCTGTTCACAGACAATCTGGTGGTCGGAGCGGTGCTGAGCCAGGAATGGGTAGCAAGTCAGGAGACAGTTGTCGGCAGTCGCAGTGACTGGCAAGTAAAACCTAAAGCGGAAATTGTAAATCACTCGATGGATGAATCAGAAAGCGATGAATATTACTTTTAAGAACTTTGAGATGAAATGTTTAAAAATCTGATCTAAATATCGTCGTTAAAACAAGAATAGTATCAAACTAAATATATTTGCGACAAATATATAATCATAAAACGTATCGTAAGGCAAAAATTGTTACATTCATCAACATTTTATTGCATTTGTTTAATACCCTCCAAGTACATTGAAACACAAATTTGGACTATGACACTTACTCATTGCCAAGGTCATCCTTGAAGGTCAACGTCTGACTGAAGGCGATTGGCTTGTCACTCTTGAAGGACACCTTGACCTCCAAGATGTGCGGCTCTGCATGACCTTCGTCCCCACAGCACGGCATAATATCTGTTAAGGCAACATTCAAAGTCATTGTATTAGCTAGTCCGTAAAGAGAAAACTGATTCAGCACACTTATCGTGATAAAAAACTTGAACGCTTTGAATTAAATAAGTATCACTTCGATAAGGTTAATTAATCAATTCAATTTCAAGAATAAAAATAAAACAGTAGAAACAAACCTTTTGAGTCCTTGAACTCCACAGTCAGAGGGCTCATCTTAGATCCATCGTCAAGCTCCACTTCAAATGGACAGAATTCCACTTGGGATTTCCTGAAACCAAAGACATTACGATAAAACTCAAGAAACATACATTCATTTCGAATAGTACCAAATCGAACTTGAGTTAATAAACTTTTTTTTTGAGGATTACGTATTTCAACGCCCGGTAAATATTGGGAAATTTACATCCTTCACAAGCTACTGTTCTCATAGCATTTTAGCCTTTATAAACAATGTATGTATAGATCAATCATTCCATTTGTCACCAACCTCATGTAGTTGGATGCCAGTATCTGGAAATCCACCGACACTTCAGTCTGCAATGGCACGGGCGTCAGTACGATGGCCAGCGGATCGAACCAGAGTCTCGGGCTCTTGAGTTCACCGGTCAGGCGTAGATGTTGATAAGGATGGTCCACGTCGTCGTTTAGAATGACGGGAAGGGTTACTTCGTAGTGGCCCGCCTTGCCTGTGGGATCGAAGTAAAGATAAATTGCTTATTTCTTAGCAGCTGTTGTAGTATTTAGACTGAGTTTCGGTATACCCAATCAATGTCGGACGACATGATAATAGGGTTTTCTAGATATTAAGAAACAAACAAATTAAAAGTTTTGAAACGAGGTGGTTTTGAAACAACACACTTCAATTATAAACAAATATTCAAATTTATATATTTGAAAGACAAGGATGAATGAGATAAATTAAATAAATAAAATGTTTGAATAGACATACACGTATACTTGTATACCAATTCCTAAATGTTTCTTAACATCTTGATGCTGTTACAAGTTACCCTACAGTATTGATCATTTTTAAACCTAAGGTAATGATGTGAATCTAATCATATTCAAATCAAATGAATGCATAATTTTCCACGGTTTTTTGGAAATTCTGAAATTGCTATTAATTTCATTTCATAAGTCAGATTTCTTTTTCATTTAGATTGATTATATTTTTGGGTTTATTTAAAATCAAAGGAAATCTACAAGCAGAATTATCTAGTAATCTAAAGCATTGTTTTTAATTGTATATTTTAATTGATTGTATGATTGTTTACTAAGCCTGAAATAAAGACTGCTTCGCCAGTAATCTAAAGCAATATTCTGAAATTTATATCATTACTGCCTGTATGATTGTTTACTATAAGCCTGACAAAAATACTGCTTTAGAAAAGAGTTATTGTGTTCATTCGAATACAAGCATCGATTCCACTATAAATTTGATAGGGTATAAAAGAAATTTAAGATATATATAGTTTCTAAATGCATTCATATTTACATCGAAAGCTACAGATCTCATGCAATTTATGAAACTGCAATCACATTTAGGAAAATAAGATAAAGACACAAGAATGATAATTCTATAGTTTCAGATTTGTTCAGTATCTCAAATAATCTTGATATTCATTCATGCGTGTATAGTATCATGTCAGCAGTAAGTATAAATGAATCGACATTCTGTGGATAATTGTTTGATTAATATGGATATTCATATTGTACATGCGATCTACAAAGGAAAACTTACGCTCAGCCTTATAAGCTTCTGAAAACACAAGGTATCATCTATATGTTAAAAAAAAACGAAAGGGAGTAAAAACAGTTCATGTTCAGGTTTCCTAAATAGAAATTAGTATTCAATATAGTTTATAGCTCATTTACATATTATAGACCCAAATAATGATACAAGTCCTTCTCTAAGTGGAGTAATTATCTGCAAACATGCGACGTAATCCGTTGAATCACAATTAGCATTTATACTCAATAGTCGAAATATAGATTAAATAAACTTGACGTTCAATCTAAATAATCTATTCTACTTAGAAATCAGATGAACGAAAAGACTTTAAGATAGAAAAAACAGTATCAAAACATACATGTTCTAAACAATCTTCGATGAACGAATCTCAAAATAAAGATACATCGCTACCTATATTTGAAGACCCTCTCTTGTTAGCCTTTGTTAACCCATGTTTTATTCATACCTTGTCAAAAGATTATATTTCTGTATATGGGATCGATTTAATAAAAAACCAATAATATTATTTTCTGTCCCACCATGGACCTATTATCATGTTAACACCAAAGGCCACCGATCCATACCTGCCTGGTACAGAAAATGACACACAAACTTCCCTTAAAAATAGGTTGATTTAACCCTTAATTTGTTAGCATAGCTGAACGCACCAACCCATACCTACATGAACAGAAAAGGTAAACACAAACACAAACAAATACCGCTTCGTTACTTTTCATACATTTTGTATGCTTACGCAACGAACCAAAACCCACCTGGACAGAATATAACCCCAAGACTCTGCGTCTCTCCCGGGTTGAGGAATCCCTCCACTCCATTCTGGCCATGGCTCAAATAAGGCATGCCACTCGAATGCAGGAATTTGAAGACGCCATGCTCGAGAATCTCGTTTCCTTTTGTGAGGTCGATGCTCCATTTGAGCTGCTTGTCGCTGTTGTTGACAAGCACTGTGCCCTGTGTGGGGGAAATAAAAGTTATATGCATGTTAAGTCAATCATAATATTTTCTCGTTATTTATGGCTTACCATTGCAAGCATTCTGTCAAGTGTGTTAACGCAAACGGATCCAAGCCGAGATGCATTTTGCGTTATATTTACATTTGCATATCCCTTCAATGGCATTATGTCAGTAAGGATTTGTGGCAGAGATTTTTCCTGGCGAAATGAAATGGTCAAGAAGCAACACTTCTCAACTTTGATTTTAGGCCGTTCAAGTATAGATATATACACGAACTTATTCTAGGTAAGATAGCTTAGCCCTCTTGAGAATCCCACTGTTTGAACAAACTGCCTGTAATCGCATTCTATCTAATGTTTAATAAAAACTTATACGACACTATACAACTCATATTGTCTCACCAATACACCTACCTTGCTCTGTCCCACTCCACTCGCCGACGCCATCTCATGCATGGCGGGCGACAGTACAAACTCAAGCGCATGATGCGACAACTGAAGTGGCATGCGCAAAGCGGTAGCAACAATCTTCTTCCTCGGGGTTGCTATGGACACGTGTACAGGCCGTGGATTGATGATGTGGTTGATGGAGTTCTTGTTTGAAGGGGCGGGCGTGGGTGGGAACGGAGTGGCGGAGGGGG
>LQRL01173218.1:4147-15269 GCA_001703475.1 Hydroides elegans
AATCTAAATATCGGTTTTGCTTGAGACAACTTTTGATTATTTACCTGGCTCTTTATATTATTTTCAGTAGTTTTCACAACTAATTCCGACAAGTAGATTGTGTAGCACTACAAAGAACAAACATTTATTATTATTGGAAATATGAAAATTAAACTATTTGTCGACATCTTCGTTGTAAAAAAAGGAGTTTGTAACAGTACCTTCCGATACCAAAGATTGAGTGATCCGACCCTTTCTGCTGATACCAAAAAAGACATATTTTCTTTCCCCATTTTTTGATAACAAAAAAATCATGTGTTATTAAAATATGAGCATATTTAAGTACTTTGCTAACAAATCTGCATATGGGTCACATTCATCCAGTGCGATAGTTTTCAAAACAAAATCTTCAAATATATAAACGTATAGTGTAGGAGTATTTATGAATATAACATAAACATCCGATAGGTTTACCATAAGTTAATGTTTATTGAGTATTAATGTTATGGAATTTGTGGTACAGCTTCAAATTTCCTTATAAGCTATATTAGGACAACTTCTAAAAAAGTGAAACTTGCTTAGTGTGTGTCTACACGGAGCACACCAAGCATCAAACCAAGCTGGAGCAAATTACTTTTATGTTATGATCGTTGTAACTTTTTTATTACGTCGCAATATAATCCATATATACAATTGCTGTTGACATGATGATTATGTATTTTAACTTTTTATTCTTGCAATCGAATCTTATTTGAAATCAAATAATATTATGTTATGCGAAAAAATATTGTTGAATGTAACCACGATCCTTACTGATTTGAAGCTTGATTTGATGTTTAGCAAGTATTGATCTATCTATCTATCTATCTATCTATCTATCTATCTATCTATCTATCTATCTATCTATCTATCTACCCATCTATCTATCTATCTATCTATCTATCTATCTATCTATCTATCTATCTATCCATCTATCTATCCATCTATCTATCTATCTATCTGTCCATCTATCTGTGAGTTCTTCTATCACGTTTGTAATGGCTGGGCCGCTAAGCGCAGGATTCTAAAATGAATTTATCCAATGTATTGATGAAATATGTAGGCTTCGAATTACTTTTTGAAGAGGTTTGTTGATATCGCTGACTTAATGTGATCGGGTATATTGTTCCACAGTCTGGGGGCGGCAAAACTGAACGATCGCTCGCCATATTTGAGCTTTTGTCGAGGAACATGATGCGTATGGCACAAATGAGATCGTAGGCATCTAAATGATTTGCGATCAGGCAAGAGTTCTCTGAGATATCCTGGAGCTTCGTTATTGAGAGCTTTGAAGTTGAGGCACAGTATCTTGAAGTCGATGCGCTTGTATACAGGTAGCCAATTTAGTTATTGAAGGACAGGTGTGATTGACTGTCGCAGGTGAGTGCGAGACAAACTCTAGCAGCGGCGTTTATCAGGTGTTGCAGTTTGTCGATTACACAGTTGGTTGATGATATTAATAAGCAAACTATTGCGATAGCCAATTTTACTAATTATCAACGCATGCACAATGGCTTTAGCTGCCTCGTCAGTGAGGCAGTTGTGAATTCGTTTTATCCAGTCGACTGTTGCCTCTTGTGAGTATTGACCATCTACGCATACACGTACGGAGCGCATGTCTAAATAAGACTCAAACCATCTCAGTGCGGTACCGTCTATTTTGATGGTTTCGCGAAGTCGGCGTAGCAGAATCCGGTGTCAACGGTGTAAAAATGTCGCACTGAGATCCAGGAGCGTAAGACACACCACATGACCGTCGTCCATATGGCCAAACACATTATCAAACACCGTTATCAGCACTGTCTCATTGCTGTGAAACGCTCTGTAAGCGGACTGAAGCGGCTCGTTCAAAGCATGATGCTCCTTATGTTTGGTAACCTGTGCATATACTATGTGTTCGATGAGTTTAGAAACATTTGGCAGGTTAGATACTGGTCTGTAGTTTTTGACCTATCGTTTCAATGAGGGTTTTGTTTCAACATGGCTGCATTGTTGCCCTTTTATATTCCGATGGCATAGTTTGGGCATAGTTTTGGTTGAAGGAGAGAGGTTTACGATTCGAGTAAGCACTGGGAGAAGCTGTGGCTGACACTATTTGATGAGGAAAGTAGGCATCGGATCAAGTTCGCAACTGAGTCAGACTTTGCTATAACGTTAGCAATGTTGCTCAGTAATGGGATCAAACTTCGAGAGTGTAGGTGTATCTGAGTTTTCATAACATTTTCTGCCAAACTCGAACGCAGATTCAATATCGGTAGAAAATTTATCCTTTTTTCGATTGGAAATAAGACATAAATGTATCCGGCAAGCTAGATGGAGTTTCACAGTCTGGCATAGGGTTAGGGTTTGAGCGATGCATAATCCAAGTTTATGAATTGAATAGAGTTTTCTGATCACCCGAGGCGTCAGATACCGTTTTTGAAAGGTTCTTTTGTTTTTCCGATTGCAAAACGTATCTATACACCTCACGCTGTGATTTATATCTGAGCTAATCTTCACGTAGACCGCTTTTCCGAAATGCGCGCTCGTATTTCCGACACTATTACAACTCATTTCGTATAGAGTTTGTAAACCATGGTTCCTTATTTTTGACTAAAGCCGACTTATCTTGCAATGGCGCATGTCTATCGAGTATTTCGGCGGGGTCAGTATCGTAACGATTCAAGAGTGTAGGGGGATCCATGCTATTGTGTGATTTTAACAGATCTAATTCCTGGATATCGGCACCAAAAGACGGTATGTCTATATCGCACAGTTTGCGAAATTTGAAATGCTTGCGTTTCGAGTTTGGCTTTTCAGCCGATAGCGTAAAAATGACTATGTCCGGTGTTAAAAAATTAATAATAGAGTACCAATGATTTGTAGGAGTTATAAAAAATCGATAGAATGATAAAATTATAGCTTCTTAAAATGTATATATGAACTTCACAACATAAATGTAAATGTATTGAGAACTATGAAATAAAATAAATATAATGGTTCCCCTACACTTAGCACTATCGTTAATAGTGTATGGTATCACCCGATGGCTGATGGGATAGCTTTTTTTGTAACGAATTAATTGATTGGCTGTCAGAGACACACCCCCAGATCACGTGACCTACATGGCATGTGAATAAATAGACTGGTCCCCATCCTTAATATCAAAGATATATAGGGACTGTTATCATCCACCATTTTGCTTTGATCTGAAAGCCAGTTTTTTCACATGTCATATAAGTCACGTGATTATGGGGGTGTGTCTCTGAAAGCCAATCAATTAATTCGATGCAAAAAAATGGCCTATCTACATTGGGTGATACCATACACTATAAATGATAGTGCTTAGTGTAGGGGAACCATTCTAGTGAATAAACTGGCTTTCAAATCAAAACAAAATGGTGTATGATACCAGTCCCTATGTATCTTTGATATTAGGGATGGGGACCAGTCTATAAATTCGATCGTTATTTATTATTCGATTTTGTTCTGGGTACCGATTTTTAGTAACTTGTGGTAAATAGTCATTATATTTGTGCGATTTTAAACGAAATGGCGAAACATCATCCAGATTTAATTTTTTGTCGAAAACAGTCCGGTGTTGGTAAGCTTACATCTTTTAACAAATAAAAAAATCAATTTGAAATAGTTAAAGCGTTTGAATCGTGACATAAATTGTTTTTCCTATATTATCGCTCACGCGTCTCTTGCTTACAACACTCTTGTAAACACAAAAGTAAGGCTAGAGAATAACATAACCATTGGTACATAACCCGTAGTTATTCCCTCTGGCTGGTATTACTTTTGGTGATGATTTATGTATTACTGACGTTCGAATTTCGGGCCGATGTTTTTCTTTCGTGCCGGTACGAGAATTTTGTATACCGCTGGCCCGACGACTTGCCTTTCAGTTATGTGATTGTTAGGCCCCAACCCCAAAGGTTGGGGGCCTATAGATTCGGGGTGTCCGTCTGTCCGTCCGTCCGTCATCGATCCTTTTCCAGGCTGTAACTTTGTAACGAATGGTTGTAGATAGCTGGAAATAGGCTCATATGAAAGGTCTTGGCCTGTAGATGTGCCTTTTGACAGTTTTGGCCGGATTCGGTCACCAGAAATGGCCGAATTTGGCCAAAATGTCCAAAAATAGCGGTTTTTCGAAACATAGGCTTTTCCAGGCTGTTTCTTTGTAACGAATGGTCGTAGAGATCTGGGAATAGGCTCATATGAAAGGAATTGGCCTGTAGATGTGCCTTTTGACAGTTTTGGCCAGATTCGGTCACCGGAAATGGCCGAATTTGGCCAAAATGTCCAAAAATAGCGGTTTATCGAAACATAGGCTTTTCCAGGCTGTTTCTTTTTAACGAATGGTCGTAGAGACCTGGGAATAGGCTCATATGAAAGGTCTTGGCCTGTAGATGTGCCTTTTGACAGTTTTGGGCAGATTCGGCCACTAGAAATGGCCGAATTTGGCCAAAATGTCCAAAATATCGGTTTTTCGAAACTTGTGCTTTTCCAGGCTGTTTCTTTGCAACGGATGGTCGTAGAGACCTGGGAGTAGGCTCATATGAAAGGTCTTGGCGAATAGATGTGCCTTTTGACAGTTGCGGCCGCCGGAGGTTGGCCAAAATTGCCCAAAAGCTTTGAATTTCCAAAACACGGGCATATACGAGATAGTCAATACCCCTTCGAATCGGGGGCGGTTGGGGCCTTTTCGTGTTTCACAAATACTTCCTTGTTTCGCTTAGGTTATATTCCAAACCTATTAGGCCCCAACCCAAGAGTTGGGGGCCTATAGAGTTGGGGTGTCCGTCTGTCTGTCCGCCTGTCATCGCTTTCTTGTACGGGCTATAACTTTTGAATGGAAGGTCATAGAAACTTGGTTAAAGACTCAAATGAAAGGTCTTGGTCCATAGATGTGCCTTTTGACCATTTCGGTCAAAAACACCCGACCGGAAGTTGTAAACTTAAAATAAAAGTTTAAACTGTAACTGTAAACTGTAAACAAAATAGCCCAAAATAGTGGTTTTTCAAGACTTTAGCTTGTATGGGCTATAACTTTTGAACGGAAGGTCATAGAGACTTGGTGATAGGCTCGAATTAAAGGTCTTGGTCCGTAGATGTGCCTTTTGACCATTTCGGTTAAAACACCCGACCGGAAGTTGTAAAATTGGCCAAAATAGCCCAAAATAGTGCTAATTTAAGACTTGAGCTTGTACGGGCTATAACTTTTGAACGGAAGGTCATATAGACTTGGTTACACCCTACCTGAAGTTGTCAAATTGGCCGAAAATAGCGGTTTTCATATTTTTTTTATTTAAATCTACAAAAACCATATCCCTTCGAGTTTGGGGGCGGTTGGGGCCTGCTCGTGTTTCACAAATACTTCCTTGCTAAAAACTAATATAATGTTACATATGAACATATTTAGGCTGTGGGTATGTGTGAGGCTGTGTATTTTTTTTTGTCCACCCAATAGAAATGATCCAGTCCCAGTTGGCAAAATAGTCGGGATTCTGATCTCAGTGGATTCCTCCTCACGGGGCTCATACGATATCTCTTCTTGAATATACATCGTTCATACTAATCAATGTATTTGTTTTCATTGCAGCTATTGGGAGACTTTGTGAAAAATGTAAGTAAACTTATACCATTCATTTATAAATAAAACATTAATGAGCAAGGTATATTTTAGTGCGCAAAGGAAGTGATTTTATAATTTACCTTTTACAACAATATCAAACTACTGAAGATATTTGAGATCAATGTTGTAAATGATCTTAGAATATACACACATCTGGTTAGAGACTAAGATGTAACTAAAACAAAGAATTGATTAATTTTATTGACTTTCAATAGTGAAACAAGGGGTTATTTATTTCAGCTTGTCGGTCCGTTTGTCCGTCAATCTCAATTTAGGGTATGTACTTTGTGGAGTTTACATATCTATTCATTGACATACAATGTATTTATATTCCTTTATGGTTTATGAATTTAATCTAATAAGTCTAAAAAAGCAGGTAATTAAAATAACGGACGTCTGTCGACCTCAAGAAAAGACCTAAATAGAATCTGAATGTTAAATAATCAAAATCAATCGGTTAAAAATAAGATACAACTGTACTACAGGTTGGAGATCGAAGTTTAGAAGCCATCCTTATCCAATGTCTGCCTCATGAAATTTAATGATTGAATTTGTGATGTATTACTTCTCTCCAATATTCAGCATTTTCTTTAGAGAAAAGAAAATAATGACAAGATAGTACATCATCCATTTAAAAATAAACAACTAATCCCGTTATAAGGTGGCAATGTTTTAACACAATATTAACTCTGTAACCCCATCTGCTTTGCTAAACAGGATCACAGCTCCTGAATCATATAACATTGATGGCTTGAGTATGGTAACTATAGTATTGATCGCTTTCTTATTGCTTCTTTGGTTTACTATCCATTATGTTTATTGGTAAACATGGTTGTTTGTTTTTCATTGCTAGGTGATGGCAAGTGCGTCATTTGCGATTCCTACGTGCGCCCTTGTACCCTGGTGCGTATATGCGATGAATGTAACTACGGTTCGTACCAAGGCCGGTGTGTGATCTGCGGAGGACCCGGTGTGTCGGATGCGTATTACTGCAAGGAGTGCACCATCACAGAGAAAGACGTAAGTTTGAACTGATACAAAAAAGAAACAATCTTTTAATGAATTTGTATTTAATTATTGTTTTCGATATCGAATTGAAATATTGTTGGTGAAACTCAATTAAAAAGTATTGTCTACGCAAAATCGACACTTAATGCAAAACGAGATTATTCCGCTTACGAAGATAGTGTTTATTGGCCTCCTCAGTAAGGAAATCTATTAAAAACCTTTATACATGTATGTGTACAATGATTATGAAAAGACGTGAGCTTTTACAACATAGTTACTACGATTCTTTGTCATGAACATGGATTAATTTCGCAAAATTATTTTTAGCGGAATTTACTGTCAAAATGAATTATGAATACATTATGTTGGATTTTTGTTTACAGAGAGACGGGTGTCCAAAGATTGTGAACTTGGGTAGCGCGAAAACCGATTTGTTTTATGAGCGGAAGAAGTATGGATTCAAAAAGCGGTGATCAGACTGAGAATTTTAAGTTTACCGTTTGTTTTATTCCACTTCAGTGATTCATATGTGCGGAATAACTGCAGCAGAGAGGTCGATGACTCATAATCTGTTACAAATAGTAACAGTTTTCAATGCGAACCTTAAATATATTCCGTAGCACTATGAAAGTTCCATAGGAACCAGCTTGGACAGCATATGTTTAAATAAGGGAGGGGGGGTATAGGGGGGGGGATGATTTCGAAAATTATAGTCAATTTGGAATTGTTTCATTTGATTGTAATGGTAATTTGTTTACGCGAACTGACTATGCTCAAAGCTGGTTCGCGCAGCATTTGCATTTACAATTCCTTTGTCATCCTAAATGTAATAGCATAATGATGAAAAATAAAGCCCTTTGAGTGTCTTAAAGAATAGAGTTATCATCACATATTTAGTCATCCTAAATGAAGTAACACGATTATAAAAAATTAAGAGCTTGTGGTGTTTCAAGCGTATGTTTGTTAATAGATTTCTTTTAAACTTTAAGTTTTAATTTATGTATAATTTAGAAGTTTGAATATGTTATCATATACATGTATTATCGTTGGAACTTGTAAAAATTTTGTGAAAAATATATTTTTTGTATTCAATGTAATAAAGTGAAAATTTAAAGCAATGAAGTGTCTTTTTGCATGTTTTAAAATAATCCATATATGTACAAGTTATTCAGAGACGACCATTAAGTAATGAAAACTTCAAACTTGAAATTCATGTCATAGACAATCGTCTTTTATTATTTTTCAGACAACACATGCCTTACTCTGAGACCATTACGTACCTTAGTTATAGATATCAATCACGTATACATAGATATAAATCAAGTATACATTTTAACCATTAGATTTATTAAGGTAAAATACTTAACTACGGAATTATAAGCATGTAATTTCATCCAAAATATTGCCAGACAAGTTAATACAACAAACGATACAACTCTAAAGTAAATATGTTAAACAATATCACAATAAAAATCACAGATTGAGTTGAATTGAAATATTACTACAGGTGAAAATAACAGGCCCTGTTTATCTTAAATTTTAATAAGGTGGCCTATCTCTAAATACACATACGAAATAAATGATACTGGTGAGTTTCAGCAATTATTATGCATACTCTATCGAAGTCCCCTAGCTGTGGGTATTCTCAACGGTGTAGCGGTTACATTAAGTTCCCATTCCCCTATATATTCCCCAACGCGACCACAAAATGTGTAAAATATCCTCTAGTTTCCCTTGACAAATTGAGTATTATGATCAGTAAATGATAGTCCTTGTGCTTCACTCTAGTACATGTAAATTGGTATTCTGTATGTAGGTATGTTTATTCCCACTCCTCTATTTATATAAAATGTGTAAAAAATATCTTTCAGTTACCCTTGATAAATTTAGTTTTAGCATCAGTAAAAGATCAATGAAACCTCCCCTAAGATGAGTATTATAATCAGTAATGAATGAGTTGTTTGCTCCGAACCAAAAGCAATATATCATTGAGAAATACGCGCATTTTAAATGGGCCTGGTGAGTTCCTTACCCAGAGCCGATCAGATAAGGCGATATCAAATATTTTAAACATCTACCAATATAATTCCATAGTTTCCTTAAAAATGAGTATTCTATTCAGTAAAATAATACGTCCGTTTGTCACCATTGATGGCATTTTAAATGGACCTCGACATCAAATCGCAGAGAAAACGCGCGCATTTTAAATGGGCCTCATAAGCCCCTTCCCAACGGCCGACGGCGGTCGCTTCATGCAACAACCTTGAAGGTCAAGGACACACATCACTGCACCAATGGCGAAGAAGAAAGTCGCAACGAAATCGAGGCCAATGGCGTACTGTGGGTCGGCCTTGACATCCGCCATGTTGACTGTGAAGGACATGACCCCGATGAAATTGAAGGCACCTTTGTAATAAACAATATATAAATAAAGATAATAATGTATACAAATCATTATAAGCACATAAATGAGATTTGATTCAATTAGATTATAAAAAAGATGAACTTGATAGCGCCTGGATAAAATAAATGAAAAAAATATCCTTAACTATTCTTTGAATATTTGAAATACAATTATGTACCATTAAACATGAGTTCGAAGTGTCTTATATCAAATCGCAAACAAATGCTCCATAAACTCAGAAAATGCAGATTATTAATTGATAGCAATTCGACAAAAACGGCCTCTGAGATGTGTAATCACAATTGATATATTAAAAAGAACTCCTGCAAAATTATAAGCCGCCAACATGTGTTTTCATCATACATGTACCTGCACAAATGGCGATGGGTATCAGCGCCACAAGCGCCGATCGGCTATAGATCCAATCGCGCCTTAGGCTGATGAGGAATCCCACGACGGCACAAAGTAGTGCGCAACTGCCTACGAGACCGAAGCACTCCATTACCAGCGCCCATGTCATCCATTCTGCGAATAGATATGGTTAGATATTGATAGATAGATAACATTTTCATCGTTTTCATTCATGTTTTATTTTTTTGTCACTGGCAAATAAATTCTCCGAGGAGGACGTTTTTTTTCAAATTTATTTTAGATTAGTGATTAAATACCATGCCATTCACTCTGCGATGGATATAAACGGGTGTTAGATTAAGATGGTCTTTTATTTTTTTTTATAGATATCATGAGACTTCATGTAGCACTTATGATGATTAAATGTCTATATAATATGACCTACAGGTTGCTTGTTCATTATTTATTACAATGAAACGTCTTAAAATATCTAACCATAATCAAGCTTCAGACTCGAAAAGCAGTCCGGTTTCCATCGTCGAAGTTCCACTTTATCCCGTCTGGTTACTTGGCGGGTTCCTTAAATCGATGAAAATGACCTCGATTACACAATTAAGGATATATTGCATACATCTTAGAATAATATTTTGAGATAGCAATAAACCCTTTTTCTTGGAGCAATCGCCATTTAGATATAACCTAAACGACCTAAACAATGTATCAATATATATATTTTATTTGCTAGATATTTGTATATTTTAGAGGAGCAACTCTCACATACCGCGGAATTGTTTATTTTTCTATTGACGTCTCCTCGTTTGATTTTTTTTTGGATCCACGCCTGGTGCTATATTGAATATGCAATAGGGCTAAAAATGGACGATATACCATCTACATGTTTAAAACATTATAGTCACATAGATACATACCATTGCACACACGAAACAGTCCCACATGCGTATAGATCTGGTCCGTCTCTGTATAACCCCACGTGGGTGACACGCACACGCCGATGTCGAGAAAAGCGCCCAATGTGAATAAGACAAGGCCAGTGATGACCCAGGGGGTTACAGCGTCGCGAAGGTACATGATTAAAATTATAGATGATATCTGCATCGATAAAACAAACAACGGAATAGATAAATGAATAAAAATGATAAGAAGAAATAATTATTTAAATACATGAGAAAAAACGCCCAAAGTAATTAAAACAAGGCCTGTGATGACCTAGGGTGTGATGACCTGCGTCGCGAAGATTCATTGTTGGATTTACTAAAATAAAAAAGGGTTATTTATGTGTGTGAGAGAGAGAGAGAGAGAGAGAGAGAGAGAGAGAGAGAAAGCGCCGAAAGGAAACAATTAAGGCCCGTTATGACCCAGAGAGTCATTGCATCACGCAGGTGCATAGTTTCATTCTTTACATTTTATATTTTACAAAAGAAACAAATGCGGGTTCGTATGACACTCTTTCGGAAGTCCTTTATATTTACAGACGTAGAAAGGACGCTGTATCGACGTCGCGTCGGACGTAACAATGATGTTAATCTGACGTGGGAACGCGAAGACAATCACTTGCATTTCGGACCCGTATGATAGTCCTTTGCATTCATGGATATAGAAAACAGGCGCGGATTTAGAGGGGGGCGCACCCGGCGCACGCCCCCCTGTTCGCCCTTATATGTAAGACCAAAAAATAAATTTGCGCCCCCCCCCCCTCACGG
>LQRL01173225.1:655-12338 GCA_001703475.1 Hydroides elegans
CACTCTGTATCCGCTGTAACCGTATCTGTCCCCGGGTACAGAGTGTTCCAAAAGAATACGGGGTTTGTATCTGCATATTGGCCACATACCGGATCTACACCATACTCCAAGCTGCGTACAGCCACCGGATGCCACAGGTGCCCAAGGCTTTTGGCGCGTCCTTCACTGCCCCACGTGTAGTTGCCCTCTGGCGGGAAAAGACCCGACAGCATGCAGTAGGCTGAGTTTAGGGTGCGATCGGTACTAGTACTCACAGTGTAGATCTATATGTGAAACAATGAATTTACACATGTTTGAGCATAGAAAAGTATAAAAACTGCTATTTATCTATCCTCTCTTGGGTAAAGACCCGATAGCATACAAGAGGCAGAGTTGAGGGTGCGGTCGGTACTTGTACTCGCCGTATAGATCTTAAGAAACAGAAATCACACAATATTTCAAATAATTTGACCTTAGATTATAGAAAGAGAAGCTATATATCTGCCCTTTGGTGGGTAAAGGCCCGACAGCATGCAGTAGGCTGAGTTGAGAGTGCGGTCGGTACTTGTACTGACAGTGTAGATCTAAGTTTGAAAAAAAAATATTTGCACTTATTTGATCGTTGTCAAATTATGAAGACGTTTTTGATTAGAAGTTTTTTTTTTATTTGCCCTCTGGCGGGAAAAGGCCCGACAACATGCAGTAGGCCGAGTTGAGGGTGCAATCGGTACTTGTGCTCACCGTGTAGATCTATGTTTGAAACGAAAAAAATATATAATCAAGTATTAAGATTATTATATTTATTTGATCTTTGCCAAGTAATGAAGACAGTATTTATCTGTTCTGGCACGAAAGAAGGATCGAAGCATGTAGTAAGACGAGTTTAGGGTGCGGTCGGTACTTGTCCACAAAGTGAAGATCTATATGTGAAACGTTAAACACTGTACGTATATATGCACTGATTTTACTTTTAATCTTTTGAATGCAGTCATTTATCTATTTGGGAGGTGATCGATACCTGTACTTTTTAACGTTTAATTCAATCTAAGTTTTACAATATACGTAGCATACAAACTATCGAAAATCAACAATGCTGTACCTGTTCCCTCACGTAATTGCTGCTTAAGAAACCCGGATAAGTGTCAGTGACGTAACGTTGACGGAGAAAAGTCCCAAGATTAAAGGTCTGCTCCATTCCCATCTTTATGAAAATTCACAATAGATAGAAATGACATAAATATTTAATCCGATCGCAATGAACAGTATGATATATATTTCTTTCAAATATAATGTCCATCTCAAATTTATAAAACATATTTTAAAATAAAAAGAGCAGTGTATTAAATACATAAATAAAATGCGCATTATGAGTGCACAATTCAAAATTCAAAAAGTTTAACACTTTCAACAGCAAAAATTGGTAACTGATTTTATTTTGAGTTAATAGATCTTTTTACCAAATTTATAGGAAATATAAAACAAATAGATAAATATCAATCAAACATATTAATTATTTTATGTTTGTGCATTACCGTTGTGAGTTGACCGAATCCATTCAACCATATATCTTCTCCGTAGGGATCGGAAGGGAATGTTTTGGTAGGTGATCGATCTCCGTGTCTGAATAACTAGAACATTACAAACACATGATGAGTTTTCTTATATTTCAAAATTTCATGTTTACACAATCATACATCACATAATCATAAATCCATTTTTATTTAGATAAATCAAGGAAATATTGGTGAATCATAACCAGCGACAACTTTTTCAGGGGGATGGGGATTTTGTTGTTGCTTCAACTTCTTCAGTACATGTCACCCCATTATTTCCAGTTCTGGTTAGCAGACTGCGGCTCAAACTTAAGTCTTACATATTGATAGTTTGATAAACAAATTGTCAAGTCTCTATGGTCCTCTATTCATGACTTGCAAACTGTCACAACTACAGCGCACGGTAGATACCACGATCTGTTTAGCCTATTTTTTTTTTTCGATAAACAAATTACAACGAACTGGTTCTATACTGCCGAAATGGTAATGCTGTCCCAGACATGTCGCACATAAGCGTCTCTAAACCACTCAAATAGAACGACCGACTGTTTAGCGCAGCTTGTATGGGCGTTGGAGTCTACAAATGGCCCCGGGTTATTGCAATAGGGGCCTTCCAGAGCCTCAGACTTGATTCAACAGTCCGAGGGGTTGATACACCAGTCCAAATCGAATTTCAACCCCTACGACTAGTGCAAACCGGCTAATGCATGACTGTCGGTGCAGTCCAAACCTTTGGAAGGGGGAAAAGTCACGGTCTCATCGCATAAAATTATTTCCAACCTCTCAGATTGAGCGGAAGGCTGTTTAAGGTCAGTTGTATTAAGAATGGGATTATATGTGCATGAAACAGTACTGTGCGGTACGCAAATTTGGTATACTGGATATAATTCCCCCGGCAAACTGTCCGCAAACGAGCGCATCAATGTCACTGATCCATGACCAGGTTATCCTTTGGTGTTACAGCCACAAAGGGACCGCAGTCCATCGTTGTCCCTTTGTTGCGTATTGAACACTCTTGCAAGGAATTAGCGTGATCATCGGATCCCACTCTGTGCCCGGTAATCCTGCAACAACTCATTTGCGATACAGAGTTGAGCAATCTAAGGAACATTTTCGAAGACCGTTCTGATAACGTAAATTTACGCCCTTCGCCAGCGACGCAAATTTTACGTCATTTCGAAAAATAGTTATAGGTTTCATTAAAGAAAAATATTTATAGGGGGAGTTTTCATAGGGGTAGTTTTCCTACCAAAAAAGGGGAGTAGTTTGCCTGGGGGTAGTTTGCCAAGGGGGTAGATTGCCTACCACCCTGTGCATATGATTGTGCGACTTTGCAGCCTCTTATGACATCGAAAAACATATAATTTCAACAACAACAAAAATCCGACATAACTTGTCCAGTTTGTCTAGCGATTCCAGAAGAATTCACTTTTTGGCCATTGCATTCTGACTATATGTAAATTGACGATTTTTCAAACATCATAAATGAATATAAATGCTTATCTTAATATGCTAATAAGCAGCTTTACTATCAATTAATATTCTAATATTATACTGGAGTCCATTTTCGATTTCAAAATCGAAAAGGGAAAATATGTTTTTGACGTTTTAATGAAGCCATTTTTCATAAAGTACGAAATCCGTTTCCAAACCTAAAAAATGTTGGATTTTGGCGATATATTAAAACACAAATTAAAATTTAATTTTGACTTCAATCATTGATTTGAAAACATGAGATGGTTAGTTAATGTTTGATATTTCATTTTATATCAAGAAAACATATTTCAAATATAGTTTTGTGTTGAAATCAGCTTGTAAAGTGTCTACACTTTAATGCTATATTTCTATTAAACGAAGTGCTGCCCAATGTTGGGCATATGTAGAAGATGTGCAGTAGATGATGAGCTTCAACCTCATATAATTTGTTTATTCGCACACCCATGCGCAACCGTGCGCAAAGCATTTTACTTTAAAAAATGGCTGATATGTTTACCTTTTTCTGGGCGATAATCAATGATTTCTGGCTGGGCCGATTGGACGCCATTTTGCATTTATTGTGATATCTTCAGTTGATTTAATCGTATATTATTGCAAGTTACAGTATCGGTTGAACTATTAATTATTTTATTTAACTATTGCATAGTCATATTTATTCCTTTTATGAATGGATGACAACATTTAGATATAGTGATTTTCATATGCAATTTGTCTCCGGTCAGAAACATTTTATAGATATTCCAGATTCAAATGCACAGAACTTCCTTAATATAAGGCTCAGAACAAAAATATAGACAGTTCTGCTCTAGTTAGGAATAGGGCTTTCCATCGATACCAAATATGATATGATTGTATAACATTTAAGAAATTGTCTGGAATCGCTAGTTTGTCATATGTCCACCGTTGTACGGCTTACATAAAACCGGGATCGCTGTAAAAGTCCAGATATTTTCATCATATTATTGATGATAAACTTATCTAATCCAGCTAATCAATAGATAAAACCTTACCACATGGACGAGCTTAAGTGTACTCTCTGACGTTCCATATATAAATGGCAAAATACAAAAATGCAACACTGCCCTCGTAAAAGTCGACATTTTTTGTTTATCCGTTTTCACTGTGTAAGACAGTTCAGTTGAAAAGAAAAGGATATACGAAAGAGGCAGGTGTTATAGGGCGCATTCGGAAATGTAACCGAAAACGGTTAGGGTTACTAAAAGACATAAAAGGGTCACAACTTATCGAACAAGACGGTCTCTCTACCCGGAAGAAAGTGGTTTATTTACCCCAAGGAGCATATAAGATTGGATAAGGGAGATCACATGGTTTTACTGAACTCAACCCGAAAGCATGTTTGGTTGAAGGTTTCCCCAGGATGACGTCACACGAATAGTAGGTCCCGACTTTTCGAATAGGAAAGTGACAATAACTGAAAAGGGTCTTTACTTTCCGAACGCGGGGCATTATTCGGAACGTCTCAGTCTATAATCTGGGATGAAGATAAGGGGATTAGAAACAAGACCGAATATCATAAATGTTTCGAATGAGTAGTCGACCATCCGTTGCTCGACTAGTTCCGTAAACACTCAATTTGAAGAAATGCACAGAAATAAACGCTGAAATGGTAATTAATATACAGTTTACATAGTTAAATGGAATGTCGAATGGAAAAATTAATGATTTATGGAAAATCGAATATTCGCATATTTTGGTTGAAACCGCCATTTTGTTTTCTTTTTTTAGATCCTGAGGCCACGTGCTTTTGGGAAAAACCGATCGTTCTATTTTCAAACTTTGCTGAGGCTTGGCCCTCGATTCTAATCCCTGTTATATTCATCCCAGCTATAATGAAAAGCGTGGGCAACCATAAAAAAAACTTTGTGTTGATAGCCATACCTCCGCAATTTTAACCAATCATATTGCTCAGATGGGCATTGTTGATCTAATTTTGACACTTGAAACATTTCTGCATGACCTCTCTAATGACGAGCGGGAATTTAGAGCGGTTGTAATGTTTTGTATAATTATGTTCAAATTGATGTGCTTTATACAATAAGTAAATTTGATACTTAAGCGCTTTTGACATTTCTGTTCTAGATAACTAGCTATCTGGTAAATGAAAAAAAAGTACCCTTAGTTGTAAAATTTGATGGTATTGACTTAACAAGAATCATATTTACAAAGCGTCCACGGCATAAAGTAAAGATGCAATGAAATGTCAAATAAGCAAAACAGTATAAGTCATGTAGAAGAAAAGTGAAAAAGTTGAAAATCAAAATTTATTGATGGTTCTTCTGCGGTATTTCCTAAACAACGTCAAACATATAAGTTGCTATGGATAGATTCATATAATCATTTATTGATCGTTTGTTGGTGCAATGTTGTGTGCTATACATCTATATACAGGTGCGCGAAGGAAACAGTTAGCTGATTTTGTGGTTTAGGACGACTTTATGTCGTCGAATTCGCTCTTGAAGAGACTCAAGGTGGGCGCCGAGACCACACGGGCTGGTAAGGTAATCAAGTCGCGGAAAATGCGTTGAACAAACGAGTTCTTAACGAGTTTATAACATGCTCATAATGTCTTGCGTACGTAATCATTGTGATTAATGGGGCTATAATCAAAGCGTTAATAAACACTATATAAATTGTCTTCAAATGCTTGCACTAAGGATCATAGATACAATATATCGTATATGTTTCATCAATCTTTTTTTAAGAAATACGGTTTTATAAAAAGTATAGATTAGATAAATATGCAAATGTTTTTATAAATATATAAAGTTCTAGTTGTGTGTTAAATATGTAACGAAAGTGTTTCAGTTCAGCGCCCATTCATATTCTGGCTATGCATAGTTAAGTTTAATTTCGTTGCATGAATGTAAATGGTTGAAAAATATAACATATATTTATTGATTACACGTTCAATCTTTGATGGCGCTCATGTGGAACAATCATTGAAGATACTTTTTTTAATTGATGAGTTATTAAGTATTTCCAATAATGTAAGTTTTGATCATTGCACGATTAAATGAAGATTGCCATATCAAAATTAGATTCTCATTTTCCTTCTGTTATTTTTTGCAATCGATATTCATAATTTGATTTTTCTGTACTGTTTAATGTAATGAAAAGCTACTCCTTAAGATGGATTACTACATTTAAAATGTGTTTTGTCAACCTAAGAAAAAAAAACATATTGAATACTTGAAGCACATGAGTTTCTTGCTTTCACAAAAGGATTTAATCATCTTTAAATATTTTTTAACAATAAAACTGTAATTTTGATTTTTTGGAGCCTGTCTTTTTGTCTGTTTATTTTGTTTTTGCCTATCCGTCCGTGCATCATCCATTCATTGCAAACTCCAAAACTCAAGATAACATGAAACAGTCCGAATAAAGCAACCACTCAGTTGAGCTTTTAGTTATTTTCTGTCAGCTAATGAATATTTTAGGTCTAAAAAGGTAAACATTTTTCATATCATTTTAGTTAGGTACTAACACTGTTTATGTCCTTAAGAAAAGGTTTTGGGCCCGCCAATTACCGGTTGACTTGCCAAAACATTTGTCTGTCCGTCTGTCAATCTTCTTTTTCGTAAACTATATCATTTGATAATATATGAGACGTGAAACTTAATATTGGACCGTTAGTGAAGCTTTAGACATGTAGTTGTACATTTTTAAATATATGCATATATGAAAATTGAGAATACGAATAATGTGTTAGCAAATTGTTACACTGCACTTAATAATGAATGAAATAGAGGCAAATTAAATGGTAAAATATTGCAAACCCGAAAACAAAAAGTTAAAAAAAATAATGGAAACAGTTTTTCGATAATCTTATTTTGACTGTTTACATAGGAGATACAAATTATGAATGGTATTGATAATTTTATATTTTGGCATTTATACCGAGCTTACTAAGCAAAGCGACTTAATGCATCACCTTTTTAACACTATTTAAACTTTTATAAATTAAAAAAGTACATTAAAGTTAAAATGATAAGTGTGTTAAACAAAATATTATGACGGAATTAATTAACTATGGTAACATATTTTAAACCAGTGAATTTTAGATGCACGTTTGAATTCATTTTGATATGTTTGATATCTTATTTTATTCGTAAATCATTAAAAAAACTCGGGCGCAGCGATTTGAAAGCTTCTATCTCTGTATCTTGTTCAGGATTTGAAAGGATTCATTGCTGAGAGTTCTAAGATCGTAGAGCACTCGGGGAGCTGTATAGAATCTGTATACAATTATGCGGTCTGAAATGTAATCTGGGGGCGTTTGTTGTAGTGATTTCCAAGTGAGATTCATCATTTTGAATTTAATCCTACCTTCAATTTGAAACAAATGACGTTTTTCCAGAACTCGATGATACTGGAGTCTCAGGGTGACTCAACAATGAACCTATCAGAATTATTCATGAATCGCTGTAACTTCTTGATAAGGTAGCACGCTAGATTATATAGGATGACATTGCAGTTATCAACCCGCAATATAACTAGAGTTTAAACGAGCGATTTAGTCATGTCTGTTGTCAGGCAAGGGCGATTAATGTTCTTGATAAGGTTAAAAAACATATTTTTGCAATCTTCATTTATATATTTTTGTCATAAGAAAACTATTATCTGTCCAAACGCCTATGTCATTTATAAATTTCAGAAACAAGATTGCCTACTATTTCTAAATCATTTAATGTATTACGTAAGTTGTCATTAATGTATTCTACCATTCTGATATGTCTATTGCATTTCGATTTAAAGTGATTCGCTCGCGATAATTACGTTGAAGAGGGAGTATATACCTTATAGCTTTTAAACCAAAAATGACTTACATGCGATGGAAGGGCCATCACTCATTTAGTTAATTGATTATATATACTGCAATCCTTTTGTGTTGATTAACTAAAAAAAATATGACTTTCGTAAAGTTGTTTATAAAAGAATTTGACCTAGGTTTTTTGGTCAACCAGATAACAAAACTAATTTACGAATACTTAAGG
Organism: Hydroides elegans; assembly: GCA_001703475.1. Taxonomy (NCBI): domain Eukaryota; kingdom Metazoa; phylum Annelida; class Polychaeta; order Sabellida; family Serpulidae; genus Hydroides; species Hydroides elegans. The sequence goes on from LQRL01173225.1 coordinate 8,700, forward strand.
ATTTGATTTTTTTTCAATAACTTTATGAATAGTTTTCAATGTTAAAACGATAAAGAGATGGATTTATACACTTATTTTGGTGTGTACTTAATATTTATAATTTGGAAACGAGTTTTTATATTGTTTATACATATTAATTCATGTCGTAAGTTAAACGGCATACATATATTTAGCAGAATGATACAATATTTCATAAGCACATCTGGTACTTATTTTTCCATCATATTGCACACTACCCTTACTTTAAGATGAATCATAAACCCACATTAATTTTTGATAAATTCTAAATCGTTATACAATGTTACTCACTTTGCTAGATTTAACACAACCCTGATGCATCATATAATTATGCAACTTATGAACTTTTGTACCCTCTATATCAATACAGATGATCCATATTTCATGATTTCACGAGACTTACACAATGCTCTATGGGAATTCACATAAAAGAGGTAACATGACATATTTCAGCCAAATATATCGTATAAAAGGATGTTCGTATGAAAAAATATATTCTAAATATGACAATGGAATGGCGTCATTTACTTTTAAAAGGTGGGCTTGAAACTTAAAGCAAATTTATTGCCCACTGGATAAGTTCAAATCTATAATGGAAGTTCGAATGTATATCGTTCTTATATTAAGCATATTTTATTGTTATGGGGATTGCAACCTTTGTCAAGAAACATACAAAAAGCAAATGAAACGTATTTCGGAAATGACAGTTACAAGCGACGTTACCAAGGCAAGACAATTGCTACAAGAAAATACATGTTATGTTGAAAATGAAATAACAAAGTAAGTAGATTTTGCTGATTCCTTTTTTTCAGGATGATAGATCAAATGTTTATTTTTATACATTAGTCAGAGCATTTTTTTAATAAAAAGTATTTCTATAAATAACACATTTTGATGTTCTCTTTATATGATTTTCATAGTTTCTTTTAAAATCTATAGCTTAATTCGAAACAAGTATAGATATGTGCATTCAGTAAACAGTTGGGAATCACTTTTTGAATTAATGTTTTTATCTATATAATGAATAATGCATTCATGTATAAGTATCAGTAATTGTAATAACAAATACAAATGATTCATATACATGTATGTATTAGATCACAACTACTAATTGACCTTAAAATAAATAATTCATAATTGTTCATTGATAAATGCTTATTTTATTTTGATTATAGCTTTAAACAATGCACAGGGGAATGCAGCACTTCACCATGCGTGGCGACCATCAATGTTACATATGTGGCGAGTAGGGTATAAAAGCCGGTTCTGGAACAAATCCGGTATTATCGCTCACAAAAATAACATTTTCGGGATAAAAGGCCGGTTCTGGAACAAATCCGGTATTATCGCTCACAAAAATAACATTTTCGGGATAAACGGTTACAATGGGGACACATCCGGTATTTTCAACCAATCAAAAAATCAGATGACCCGGGTGATTATTTTTCAACCAATCAAAAAATTAGATGACCCGGGTGATTATTTTTCAACCAATCAAAAAATTAGATGACCCGGGTGATTCATTTTCAACCAATCAAAAAATTAGATGACCCGGGTGATTTATTTTCAACCAATCGTTTCATTAATACTCAACATAGAGACTTACAAAAAGAAGCGTTGGAAAGCGTATGACTTATATTATATGATGGTTTGGTAAACATACTTATAGAAATGTATAAAAAGGTGGGCGATAATAGGGGATATGCTCGAAATTGGTTTAAATGCTTATGCAAACGTATATAAACGTGGGTTGGGGATTAGCTCGAAACTGGTACACATACGCATATAAACGTATAAAAAGGTGGGCGATAATAGGGGATTGACTCGAAAATGGTTTAAATGCTTATGCAAACGTATATAAACGTGGGTGATATTGGGGTATGATCTCGAAGTTGGTTAAAATGCTTATACAAATGTAAAAAAAGGTGGGCGATAATAGGGGATTGACTCGAGCATGGTTTTAAAACATATATAAACGTATACAATGGTGAGCGATAATAGGGGATTGACTCAAAAATGGTTGAAATGATTAAATAGACGTATAAAACTATGTGCGATAATAGCGGATTGACTCAAAAATGATTAAAACGCCTATATAAACGTATAGAAATGTGGGCGATATAGCGAATTGACTCGAAAATCGTTAAAATACTTATATAAACGTACACAATGGTGAGCGATAATAGAGGATTGACTCAAAATGTTTTAAATAATAATAAACACATAGATATGTGGGTGATAATAGGGGATTGAATCGAAATCGATGACAACGCCTATATAATAGAAAAGTGGCCTAGACAAGGAAAGTGACCTAGACTAGAAGGAGTTTAAGAAAAATGGGTCTAGACTAGACAAAGGGGCCTAGACTAGAAGGGGTTTTATTAATTTTATTTGCTTCTAACATTGCCCCTTGCTCCTAGCATGCTCTTAGCATTGCTCCTTACATTGCTCCTTGCTCCCAGCATGCTCTTAGCATTGCTCCTAACATTGTTCCTTGCTCCTAGCATTGCTGTTTACATTGCTCCTAGCTTTGCTTCTTGCTCTTACCATGCTCTTAGCATTGCCCCTTGCTCCAAACATCTGTTCCTAGCATTGCTCCTAGGATTGCTACTTGCTCCTAGCATGCTCTTAGCATTGCTCATTACATTGATATGTTCCTAGCATTACTCCTAGGACTGCTACTTGCTCCTAGCATGCTCTTAGTATTGCTCCTAGCATTGGTCCTTGCTCCCAGCATGCTCCTCGCATTGCTCCTAACATTGCTCCTAGCAATGCTCCTTACATTGCTCCTTGCTCCTAGCATGCTCTTAGCGTTAATTCTAACATTGCCCCTTGCTCCTAGCATGCTCTTAGCATTGCTCCTTACATTGCTCCTTGCTCCCAGCATGCTCTTAGCATTGCTCCTAACATTGCTCCTTGCTCCTAGAATTGCTCCTAACATTGCTCCTTGCTCCTAGCATTGCTCCTAACATTGTTCCTCCGAATCAATGTGAAGCAATCTTCATTTATGCTTTGGACGTTGAAGAGTTGACATCTTATATTGTTTAAAAAACTTTAACTTGAAAAGACGCATATATATAAGTGTTATTTCTTGTGACTGCTTCATTTATGCTTTGGACGTTGACGATTTAACTTCCATTATAAAATAACATTCAACTTGCAGTTTAGTTGCACATATATAAGTGTTTACTTCATGTAACTTCTTCATTCATGCTCTGGACGTTGAAGAGTTAGCATGTTCTATTGTAAATATTGTTCAACCACTTTCACTCGACAGTTTAATTTGAAAAGACACATTGCAAACATGCATCCTGCTAAGACAATGGATATTTTTGATGACGGAAACAGTAAGTCAATGGATATTTTTGATGACGGAAAAAGTATGGAAACATCCGATGTGGAAAGTGATGAAGAAATAGAAGACTCTGAAGATGAAGGTGATGAAAAAGCATGGGAAGACCTGGTTAAACCAGTTCTTCAAAAACATAAAGAAACATTTCGAGACAAATGCGAAGATTATCAAAATGATGGAATGACGCCAGAAAATGCTGAAAGATTTGCTTCTGAAGATATGTATCGCGTTTACAAGGCAGATGTCATACTTCAATACGAACGTCTGAC
>LQRL01173226.1:7573-19122 GCA_001703475.1 Hydroides elegans
AGCAAAAGTCGGGGTGCGTATTATACGCGGGTTCGTATTATACGCGGAAAATTACGGTAGATAGAATATTTATTCTAAAGTTTCTGATATAATATATGACAATTTGTTTGACGATAACTCGGTACATTTTCAAATGAAGTTAAAGTTATCTTTACTCTTCTATTTATAACGAATGAGATTCTGCATAAAATTGTAGTTAATAATCTATGTGACTGCAATAAGAAATATCGAATGAGCTCTTGTATAGTCGGTTTCGTTGTAAATCTGGATTTTTTTACGGGTAGATTTGTTAAAAGTTAATGTGTATTTTTGTAAATCGCCCAATCAGTGTTGGTGAATGTTCTTGTCTTGTGTGATGAATTGTTTACTCTAAAGTGTATATTAACCTGAATTCTACCTTCTGGCCGCGATCCTATTTTACAGAAAACAAATCAACGAATATGATTTCAAAAGAACTTTCGTTGTCATAATATAATTAAATAAATACGAGATACTCAAACCGAGATCGTGATTCTTTAACCGAAATGGTCATATCTTAACTTTTCTTTATCAGTATGTATCGCTATTCAATGATTTTATACTGTTCCATGCAAAAGGCATCGATCACCTTTTGTAATATATTTGAAAAAAAATATATATTTATATTTTTTAGCTAGATTTCGCTGAAAATGGTCGACTCTATTCATTTGTATATGGATTTTTATGACAAACTTTAATTCATTGAGTGCCTAAGATCGAGAGAAGATTTTCATTCCAACTGGTCTCATCTGAACGTTTCGTAAAAACAATAAGACCCCTTTCTCTTGTTTTAGCACTCAGTATAATTCAATAAGTTAATAATTTGCTCTTTTATCTATGTGTTCCATTACGAATGTATAAATTTCATTTTTTTAAATATTTTTCTTTCACTAGGCTTCGCTGAAGATGTCCGACTCTGAGTGGTCCGACAAGTTCTCCCTGGACACAGTGGGCAGCTCGGGAACAGTCACGTGCAAGTTCAAAGGTCACACCTATGAGGTAAGGGTCGATAAATGACTTATGAATCGTCTTATTCAATTGACTTCTTAATATGTTTATTTGTAAGCCCCTTGATATCTAAGATGATAATATGCGAATTATTTTGACGTCAAACACGTTATGAAGTAATTTTAGGCAGCTTAGAGATGCTCGCATGAACAAAAACAGGATCGAGGTTCAGAGGTTCAGAGGTATCATCAAAATCATCAAAACAGAATCATAATGAACCAAATACTTGGTATACCTAATTCCGATTGATAAATCATCTCCCAGTGTGAACAGAGCCTCTCTGTTACCCGATTCAATGTTTCAAACTCTCCGTTTGCCTGAAAGATGCATAATGTTTTGGTAGCCACTGTCCCTTACTCATTTTATGTTATTATTATGCTACTTACTCCTTTAGTAAATATATAATCTTGATACCACAGACAGTGGGTTCCACCCTGACTTCCACCGCCTTCGTGGGTTTGAGCATAGGTGGCGCTGAACACAGCGCCCCGAGCTCACCCAATAAGCGAAAAACAGTAAAAGAGCAGGTATCCAGACGACAGCAAGAAAAAAATATGAACTATTTAATATTTTCTTCTTCAACTGGCATTTTATAGGTCAACATACAATGTACATATACGTATGGACTTCTTTAGACAGTATCTAGGATTAAAGCAAACCAGACTGAAAATCCAAAAAATGGCATGCGTGTACAATGGTATGAATGACCCATTTATAGTTGCTTGCAAATATATTTTTTTAGGTATTGAAAAATACAAGAAAAAAATATTAAAATATCGAGAAATGAAATGTGTGTGGCTTCGAACCCTTTCCAAATTCACTTCAAATGCATTCAGCTACCGTTATAAGCTCATAAGCGATCTACCTCTATGATACATCAAAAGCTTCACGCCTAAACCATATCCAATACTTATCTTAGATTGTTGTATTATGTTTTTTTTTCATGTTTACGGAGGTGCATCTCAGATCGATAAAGCGCTTCTTTGAGTTTTTACTGCCAGATAGTGTCTCACTGATTGATTTGGAAATGCGACAGGTTAAACGTTTTTTGTCGCTCAAATATTGTGCGTCGAGAACATTTTCCATGAGCAGGCCCTGACTGGTATAATCTCAACGCTTTTTCGCCTACCTCGCCCAGAAAACAAATGTCCTGTTAGTCGCGTGGAATGAGAATATAGGACTTCTTTATGTTTATCTTTGTAAAATGCCAGTTTAAATTAACTTTCACTCAGTTTTAACAAAGCTTGCCGTGGACAGATTTTCAGTGCTGACAATCTGCAGTTTTTATCTGCTCATCAACTTGAACATAGTCTACATGTACTTCAAACCTTTACTTCATATATTTTACCACATATTTTCATTTGTATATTCACAGTTCCTGTGTTTATAATTGTGTGTTGAGTTGTGAAAGTTATGTGTAAAAATGCTCTGTGTTAATGTCTTTGACTTTTTCTTGAACTTATGGCAATTTATGTACTAACATAAACGAAATTATCAAGAAAACTTATGCGACCAATATTATAAATCTCTGGATATTAATATTATTACTTCCGGCACCTAGAGTACGCTTCTACATAACTCGGATTCAATTTGTCTGTAAACTAAGCATGCATAAGCATATAAAATTGGTTATTATCGTTTTTAAAGTCAAAATCGTGGTCATGTATACGATCAAATCGGGACCCGGATGAAAAAGTGGAGGCTCCCTTAGAGGTATACACTTAGAGATATTTGGCAATATTTGAATATTTGATAATATGGCTCGACTTGGCTCTTATTAAATCGAAAAAAAAACTGTTCTAAATTAAAATATTCACACGCTATTAATTTACTTCATAGATGGGTCGATATTTAGAAAATGAAAACTATTTGCCAAATATTACTTATCACTTGTTTGCACCCAAGTTTTTCATAATCACTTCCTTTATGGTATTATGTTCGATTCGGTTGCTTCGAGGTATATTGATGCCATAACTCACTTTCGTCTAAGGGTAGATATATACTTTATGATACATTATTGTTTAATTAATCATGCAAATTTAAGTTAAGGTAGAATTTTATACATCAGTAAGAACTTTTTTGAAAGTGTAATAGAGCTTTCTGTTTTAAATGCGGCCATTTTTTAACTTACAAAACAGAGTGTTCTTAGTAACTGGAGGGAACTTTTTCAGACGAATTACGATAAATGTAAATGTAAAATGATACAAAATATTACTAAGGGAATAAAGCAAGATAAGACAGCTCTGTAATAGATAAATGTTGTAAATTGACATAAAGCGATTTTTTTCGCATATTTTTGTGAATGGTTATAAACTTGTTTAATATATCCGGTTTTTCTCTTATTTTCACTAAGTTATATCAATGTTTTGGTTCAGGTTTATAAGGAATTGCATGGTCGTGTTGGGTTCAAGTTTTTTACGTAAGATAACCTTAAGCCAAATTAAAACAAGCAGCAGGCAAAGCCTCTTAATATATTAATTGATAAAATTTAAAGCTAACTAACTTCGGTAAATAATACGAATGGTCCGCTTTAGCCTTGCAAAAATGACGAAATGGGCTTTAAATCTAAAATCATTAAGGAACATTTTGATTTTAAGATTTCAAACTGAAAACTGTTAAGGTTTCCATTAATTTACAATGTGATAAATACACGCTGTATTCAGTTTCCATTTTCACTCTGAGTTGACTAAAAGTAATGTCTTCATACACCTTTTCTAAACCTTTGAAAATAAATTTCTTATGTCGTCATTATAAGAATAAAAAGTAAACCATTGTCATATTTATAAATTTAATGTTGACTTATTGCAATAAGGTCTAAACAAATAAAAACCGAAGAAATAAATATATATAGTTTAGATGCATGTATATGGATTGTAGAACATCAAGATTTCAGAGCTCGCAAAAAGTAATTATTTTTCTCTATGTTAACTGGTTCAATAAATATTTTTGCATGCCTTATATTTGAGCTTTTAGATAATACCAAAACATATAATAACTTACAATACCTTTTCAGCTTCCAAATATAATATTTGGCGCTTCAAGTCGCAGATTATTACTTCTTAAGACTTCACTACAGCAAATATATTTTCACGTGATCATATCAAAATGAATAGTCACATTACATCACGTGTCTAGTGTGTATACCGCGTGGTCATGTCACGTGTTCATCACTCATTATTTACATCACGTGATTGTATAACACGGTGATTTTTGCTTACAGGTTGGCGTTCACATTCAACTTGCGTCAGGAGGTTTGACCAAAATCGTCACATTCACTCCCTTTTACATGCTGATCAACCAAGCGCAGGTAATAAATAAATCAAATTAAACTAAAGGTTGTCAATCAACAAAGAGCAGCATTATAAAAACAACTCTATGTCTATAAACATAGCTATAACTTTCATTTTTTTAAACTTGCTTCTATGTATGATACATAATTTGTTTGCAATATAAAATTCAAAAATTGAAATAAATGGTCGAAATTAACCATAACTTTAAGTGGAACAGATCTTATTCCGATGATATAGATTGGGAACGCTAACCTAGAACCTCTTGTTTGAAGAACAAAACAATAATAAGCCTTCGGCACCAAAACCACCAACATTTCTGTATCGCATGTTTCAGTATGCCATTAGCGCAAAGGAAGCAGCTCAAGAGGCCGAATGGTGTGAAGTACAGCCCGGCCAGGTAGACTGAGTTTTATCAGTTATCATTAAAATAAACACAGTATAAAGCTTAATATATTATGTTTATAAAACAGAAATAAAAACGAAATTCGCAACAATGTCATTGAAAAGTTTCATTAAGTTATGCTTCAAAAATATATCATTTGGGCGTTTCGTTTATTTTAACAGAAACAAATTTTATCACTTTCTATTTCCAACTCCCTCACAGTGCGTCCCTTTCTGGCCAGTGCAGACGGACAAGCGAAAAAAGATGGTCGTAAAAGTAGCGGGAGAAGAAGAGCAGACGACAGCCTTTTCGTTTGTAGAACCGCACACGACGCTTCTTAAGCTTAGTGAGAGCAAGGTAAGTGTGTTTAATGAGGACTGTCCCTTTCTCCCAGCCACATACAGACCATTGTCTCTGTATTTTTCAATTAAGCTGTCGCTCTCTCTTTGTCTCTCTATCTCTCTCTCTCTCACCTTCTCTATATCTCTCGCCCTCTCTCTCTCCCTCTCTATCTATCCATCAAACTATCTATCTCCTACTTTAATATAGTCGTCTCTCTCGTTCGGCGAACCATATAGTCTTCCACACTGCTTAAACTGATAGTAAAGTATGAGTATCGGTAGGTTGATTCCCCTACCACTAGTCTCTTCCTATTCTCTGTCTAGCGATGTATCTTCGTATATCTATTTTTGTGTCAAAGCGGACACAAAGCGAAGCGATAGCAAAGTTTGTTGTTAGAATAACCCTTTTCTTTCTCCGCGTATTTTTCTATTTATTACTCTCGCTCTCTCTCGTCCTGTTTCTCTCTCTCTCTCTCTCTTTTCTTTCTCTCTCTCTCTCTCTCTCTCTCTCTCTCTCCCGGTCGATCCACGACGTTTCTATATTGTTTTGTTTTTCAACGTTCTTCTTCGACCATGGTCTGGTTAGCCCTGAAACAATATATTCTCAAATAAATGAAATCTTTCACCTTTTTAGCCCCCAGCCAACCAATTTGGCTGAGGGCTATTGCTATCCCCCATTCCGTCCGTCCGTCTGTCCGTCCGTCCGTCTGTTAACATTTGAGATACAATAGTTTGTCCGCGGCATTTCAGTATGAAGCCTTTGTCCTAGGGTTCTGAAACTTCACACAGGGTAAGAATATATATTGTAGATGTGCAAAGTCGAGGTTTCAGTTTGATCGACCAAAAATTGTCGAAATTACGGGGGTTTGAACTTAGACGAATTTGAGATATTTTGAGATATTTATTTACCTCTTTGTCCGCGGCACTTTGGTATGAAGCCTCTGTCCTAGGGTTCTGAAACTTCACACAGGGTAAGAATATATATTGCAGATGTGCAACGTCGAGGTTTCAGTTTGATCGACCAAAAACTGTCGAAATTACGGGGGTTTGAACTTAGACGAATTTGAGATATTTTGAGATATTTATTCACCACTTTGTCCGCGGCACTTTGGTATGAAGCCTCTGTTCTAGAGTTCTCAAACTTCACACAAGGTAAGAATTTATATTGCAGATGTGCAACGTCGAAGTTTCAGTTTGATCGACCAAAAATTGTCGAAATTACGGGGGTTTGAACTTAGACGAATTTGAGATATTTTGAGATATTTATTCACCACTTTGTCCGCGGCACTTTGGTATGAAGCCTCTGTCCTAGAGTTCTCAAACTTCACTCAGGGAAAGAATATATATTGCAGATGTGCAACGTCGAGGTTTCAGTTTGATCGACCAAAAATTGTCGAAATTACTGGGTTTGAACTTTAACGATTTCCGGATATTTTGGGACATTTGTACAGCACAGAAAGATCACACGTACATGTTTATTGTGACGTTGTGAGGACTACGCATGTGGACGAATATGTTAGGACAACGGTGTGATAAAGACGTTGTCGGAAGACGTTATGAAAAGGACGTTGTTAGGAGGACGTTGTAAGAAAGACGTTGTGAGAAATACGTTGTAAGAAAGTCGTTGTGAGAAATATATTTATTTTTACCTTCTTCTTTTTATTGACAAATATTCGTGATAAAGAATGTTTTGCATAGGCTGGGGGCTTTGCATCTCTGATGCCTATGTTTCTAGTTTCACGTCAATATCTATGTAAAAATAATTATTTTCTATCTCCCTTTAGTGGGGCGGTATCAATGCCGTGTGTCAACCCATGGAATCTGCTGTGAGCGTCACTTTCCAAGATTACAATCCGGGATTCGCTTCTGTGCTTCTGATGAACCATACGTCTGTGGCAACCATCAAATATGCACAAAGGTCAAGATAAGCTTAGATTATAAACTGTACAATATAATTATCAAAGGACAATTGAAATGTTTCGTGTGAAAAAATATTTATTTTATCATTTACTTTAATTTACTTTAATTGAACTATTTAATTTACTTTAGATTTCGTCATCTGATGAAGGCTATTCTCAACTCTATGTATGATCGTATTGATTCAAAATACCCGTTAAATCTACAGAAGGCAACATTTTATCTCGCACACAATAGCGTAAACATCAGTGTTAACCAACCACTCAAAAAGAGAGACAAAATGCGTTTTACATTCAGAAATGTCACGTTATATAAAATTATTATACTATATAATGCCATAACAAAGTAATCTATATTTTCCGATCTTCCAATACAGCGGCGTGAAAAACGGCGTGAACCAGTCCCTTGCCCCTGGTCAGACGGTGCTTTATACGTGGGAAGACGCTCTCGGCAAACGAGAGTTGACGTGGAGTGCGGGCGAGAAGACGGTCAACCAGAAGAACGACCTTGTCAAGGTCAAATCTATTTTTTAATTAATTTTCATCACTTAACTTCTAAAATTACCCATAGGATCATTTCGGCACGCTTTCCAGTTAGAGAAATATCCCGAAATGAGATTTTAAAAATATATATACTCAAACTCCGTCCAATTATAATTCCAAAGATGAAGTTTAACAAACTTCCATGACCACTCAACGGCTTTAAGGTCGTTAGACCCATTTTCCGCACTCTTCCCGAATGAGAACATACTTCGATATGAGAAACAAAAAATAAAAAAAAAAATTGTAAGGGATGAGAGAAACAGTTTCTCCAAGGGACCCCAGAGTCCCTTTGGCCCCCAGACCGCAGTTTCTCCTCAGCCCCAGGCATTGTTTATTTATTTACATATGACGTAACTCCCTATAATTTTTCGCGCTCTTCCTGCCACATCACGTTGCGATTCTCAACATTATTTTAATTAAATTCGAAGGATTTTGGGATATTTCGTGATATTTTCGGTTAGTAACCTATTACTAAAGGTCTCAGGATTATTTTAATACCGAAATTGTGTAGGAATTTTGCTAGGGTTATTACTTTCGAGAGTTTTGTAATCTGACTGCAAAGTTAGCAAGGCACACTCTAGACCACGTTGGTAAGATACCTTAGTTTGCGTTTTCCATGACTTTTAAAGTCATTTATTGCTTGTCTGTCGGGTTTACACGTTTTCCAACTGTAATGGGACTCTGTCGCCGTGTACATGTTGTTAAACAGGGAGATAAGGCCTTGGCCCGCCTCTTGTAAGCCAGTTAGGTTAGCTACGACTCCCTAAGAAGGGTTACATCGAGCCCATAAATCCTAGCTTTCCCCACAGACCCTTCGGACTCCTTGTGAGGTGTAGTTTCTGGGGAAAATAGCATCCTCCGGTTTTTTGACCGTTTCATCAAGAAATAACCCGAATAAACACGAGCTAGTATTACCTCCGTTTTAGGGTTTTTTTCTCGCTCCCTTATCTCACATCTTGGCGACAGGGGCCCCTCCAGGCCTCCCCAACGATGCGTAGAAACCGGGGGGGGGTGTGAAATTCAAAAGTTAGACACGAGAAATTGCCCTTTTCGCCATTATCTTACGGGCCAGAGGGTAATTGAGTGGGGTCACCAGATAATGCTTTCGTGTTAAATCAGGGGTGTAATTAAAACAAGCTGTAGGGTTCACCATAGCTCACGGCGGCTATCCCTCCTCCCAATCGTGTTTTGTCCACGTTAGATCCACCACAGGGGCTATAAACGTGGCCTTTCGCCGAGTCCCCAGACCCGATCACGTGACCGCAGCCAATATTTTTCTCCACGGGCCGAGGTCGGAGAAACTGAGGAACTCAGGGACCCCAGTCCCATCTTAAGTAGTGAGGTTGCTCAACGGAAGCCCTGACCCATTGTTCTCTCTCCCTCCTTCCCGGGGCGGGGGAATCTAGGGAATTAGGTTTTTCCTGGGCCCAGTTGAGCCGGGGAGAAACAGTTTCTCCAGGAGAAACGGTTTCGCCGAGAGAAAAAGTTTCTCCGGGAGAAACAGTTTCTCTGAGAGAAACAGTTTCTCCGAGAGAAACAGTTTCTCCAGGGGGGCCAAAGGGTTTCGCCTTCATGGCCTAGCCAAACACTTCCCCCTCTCTACCACAAAGGGTTAGGATGATATTTGTTATATTTCACTAATTTTTGTTTTGCTTTGGATTTCAGGCAACACTGTTCTGCCGTCATAGAAAACCAAAGGGAGACCCCCACGATTTTTGCGTCCGCTGTGCCGAGCAAGCGAACTGGAAACATTGCGACGGGATTACTCAGATCTGTGTTCAGTGTAAGGATCTGGACGAGGAAGGTTGGGACACCATCCGGAAATCGGACAAAAAGCGTGAATACAAACGCGAGGCAGCGAAAGCACGCAAGCGCCGTTCCAGCGGATCTGTTCATTCTGTCACCCTTTCCGTGGAAACTATGGAGGACTCGCAGGCATTGTCGCAATCGCAAGCCCTACCAGCTAGTGGGACACCCGCGTCCACGGTATCCAAACCGCCCCCTGAAGAGGACCTCCCCGAGAAACGCGAATCGATCCTAGAGAAGCTCGAACAACGTATGTCGGACCTATCAGGGACTGAGCAAGAAGATGAGGTGTCCTTCGAGGTATCCCTCCGGTGCGTTCAAGCAGAAGGCGGTCTACAGAGAGTGTTAGTGGAACTGACTCGTGCTCAGAACAAGGGGATGAACCAGATCATGAGAAACCGCCGACCCTCTCACGCCAATCCCCAGTGGTGCATGAGCAGTCCGATGAGAATGACAATCTGCCCCTTATTGACCAAGCAAGGATTGTGGAATTCAAGGACGCTCTGGCATGGGTAGCCAATAAAACAGTGTTTACCACGGGCAAGCAAAGGACTGACGCGCAGGCATGCGATCAACCGATACGCATGGCTTGCCAAGATATCCTGCAACCGCCAAGGGAACACAGCAAAGTGGCGCTCAGTCCCTCCCCATTTTCGATTCAACTGGCGGAGCTACGGGCGGCTGAATTTCGGAAAGGATCCCGAGCCGCAGAGGCGAAACACATTGCGCCCTCGGGTTTCTCCAAGAAAGACATGGCGGCATATGTCTTCACAAGCCCTGACATCCAACCCGCACCCCTCAAACAACCGACGCGAATGCCCTATTGGTTGGGAGAATGCGAGGCGACTTCGAGATTGTTCCCTTCTCAGGCCCAGGTCCAACAATTGGAACAACTGACACGCCAGTCCCTATCCATCATTTCCTACATTGAAGCGCTCTTCGGGAGTGTCTTCATGTCACTCAAGGAAGAAGAAGTGGACCCTCGGGAACGGAAGTTTCAACTCAAAGCAGCGATGTTGGCGGGGAAGGCGGTATCTCACCTAGCCGAGAGGCAGGTGAGTATGCTGCAACAACTCGTCACCCACCGACGCGACGGAGCGGTTGCGCGCATCGATAAGGCGAATGGTTTTTACGGAGAGAGAGCTGATTGATCTTCGCCACGCACCGGTCCTAGGGGCCTCAGATCTCTTCGAGCCGAGCCTACTCGAATCCATCACGGAAGGGATTAGAGAACGCGGACGACAGTCAGCGCTGGACAATATGATATATAAGCAGCGCCAGGGCAAACCCAAGTCCCAGTTTTCCTCACCGCCCCCGAAGAAGCGCAGTGCATCGGCGACTTTCACGCCAGCAGCATCGGCCTCCTCATCGCCTGCACCCAAGAAAGCCAAAGCGTCGACGCCCGTCAAGTCCGGGGGCCAGGCCCAAGGCAAGAGCAGTTCGACGAAGCCCCAGGCGCCTCCACAGAGCAGGTGACGCCATACAGAGGTATCGGGGGGACGTTTGCCCAAACCCTCCCGGTATCTCCGATTTCAGTTCGATAGATCTAGTTCAGAATCTATACGGGCCTCAAAAATTGCCTGTTGGGGGCAGGTTAAGGCATTTTTGGGAACAATGGGTAAAGATGGGGGCGAGTCGAAGGGTGGTTCGATGGTTGAGAGGAGGGTACCCGATCCGCTTCAACCGGACATTCATTCGAGAACACGGTCTTCCCCCGCTATCCCACCGAGCAGACCCCGACAAGGTGACTCAATATCAGGACCAAGCGAGATGCCAAGCGCTACAATCCATGATGAACGATCTCCTCGAAAAGAACTGTGTGCGCCGCATGGAAGAGGGAGAAACCGGCTTCTTCTCGCGAGTGTTCCTAGTGCCGAAGAAGTCCGGAGGATTCCGTCTGGTGATAGACCTCTCGAGCCTAAACAAGTATCTAGCCCCAGTAACTTTCGAAATGGACACATTGAAGAAAGTGAAGGAGTTTGTAACATCAGCGATGTGGGCCACGTCAATCGACTTGTCGGAAGCATACCACCACATACCCAAGCACAAGTCGTCGCAAGTCGTCACAAGTCGTCTGTGCTTCCAGATAGGAAAGGACCGCTACATGTTCCTCGTCCTCCCGTTCGGCCTATCATCAGCGCCTTGGGTGTTCACGCAGGTAGCCAAACAACTCAAGGTGTGGACAGCTCAACGCCAAAGAATGATGTTTCAGTATCTGGACGACTGGCTAAATATGTTTCTGTCA
>LQRL01173242.1:4788-23012 GCA_001703475.1 Hydroides elegans
ACTTCTTTTTCATTTTTCCTTCTTTTTCCATGGTTGTTAATCTCTTTATTTCTAAACTTTTCCATGACCTTAGTGTTTCTGATATATCATGTTACTTCCGAATTATATTTTAATGTACATTAATATTATTTTGTTAATGTTTCAAAATATTTTATAAGCTATATTTATTGATAGGAGTACTTTTTATTAGAGTTTTGATTTAAAATAAAATTGTGGAGTATGTTTTATCCGTATCCGGTCAATTTGGTATGAATTAACTATTCTAAATGTATGTATGATTATTAATAAATACATTTACATGTATATTGTGAAATGTTTAGATTCTAAAAACACAGGGTATCTTGCATGTACGTTAGAATAATTAAATGAGGTTTAATATTTAGTTGTGTAAATTATGAAATGGTTTATTCAATTGAATTATTTAAATTATTTAATTGAACTTTATTTACAATGATATGAATTTTATTATACTTTGATAATATTTATTAAATTTTGATAATTTAACATATTAAGATTCAGTTTTTATTTGCGTTTGGAAGCAATTGGAAGTAATGTATATTATGTATACGATACTAACCTTTGAAATGATGAATGCATATAGTATACAAAAATGTGTTCTCATACGCCATTACTATGAATGTATATTTTGTAATATACGTATCCAAAATGTTCTCATTTGCTGTCTTTTTTTCTACTTTTCCTCTTCCTTTAATTATCATTTATATCTTCTTCTACATATTATTTATCTTCTTTTAACGTTTTGACGTTGATAAGTTTCTTCCTCTTCATAACATGTTTCTCAATTTAGGCGTCTTGAAGACGTAAATATTTTGATTGCTATGTTGCGTAACGTATGACGCAAGCACAAATATTGCGTCAACATTATTGTGACGTAATAGCAGGTGACTAAAATAACGCTGAACATATAGAACAAATAACACACAGCCGTTCAAGAAATGCATTTCATTAAAATGGGCATATTTTATATATCTGAGTGATCATTTATTTTAGCCGTTGTACATATAGAACAAATAACACAACAACCATTCAAGAAATGTGCTTATCATCTTGCACGAAATACGACAACAACAAAAATAGCCATTGATACATACATGTATATAAGGCATATATCTTGAACATCCTAAACATCTTGAACGCCCTTGAACATTTCTGAGTTTTGGACATGACTCGACGATTCCCCCTGGACATTTCCCTACTGGATATTGTTTTCCCGACCACCCTCCTCCGTACCATTTAACCAGTTATTTAACCATTTACAAGATTGGAATACACAACAACTGTACTCTATCTGTAATTAGTCATATATTCTCATGTGATAATTAAATTCAATTGTATTATATGGCATTCTTTTTATATTCAAAGCTTATAACTAATCAGCCAAAAAAAAGATATAGATTCGTTGGCAGTCAAAATCAGGATCAATCCAAATTGATTAAAAAATGCATTTGTCGCCAGCGCTAGAGCTTTATTAAATTGATAAACTGTTTTTTATTCAATAAATGTCCGTAATTTCTTACTTAATGTTTAGACATAATGATTTGTCCATTATATAAATTATTCGTGTCACATTGATGCATTACTAATCTACCATTTATTGTGAAGCATATAGGGGAAAAATTATAATATCTTGTTTTTATTCGCTAAAGAAGCACGGCCAATAGTTCTAAAACAACTCTAAGATTCATAACAAATAGTTTTAAAAAAAGTTTTATAACATTAAAAAAAATTCTAAACCCCCTTCAAGTTTATAATTATTGATTTTCCGAGGGAATAACGTAGGGAGGAATTGTCATACGGGTTTTGGGAAATTGTCTGAGGGAGATGGTCCTGGGGGATTGTCCTGTTACCGTATTCATCATATGATCAGCGATAAAATGTTCCCACAAATCGAATGGTCGAACATATTGGACTGTGAAATATTTATTATAACCGGAAGTAAAATAGTTTTTCGACAAAACTTTTTAAAACTTTATTTTGCATCTATGGTTGGAAGGTAATAATAAATCAAGTATTGTGTTATGATCATTACACATTCAACTATTGCATGAAACTAGTTTCAAAAGCACTTGTCTTTATGTTTACGAGAAAATACATTCTGAGTTTAGCGACTTAAGGCCTCGTAGTTATGCCCGGGCCCTAACGTTGGTTCTTTAGATTGCATGTTCATCTGACAGTCCATTAACTTCCCTTGTATAGATTAAGTCATCTAAGCAAAGGGGTGTAGCTATCTTTTTAATAAGTGGCAGACACTAGAACAAATACGCAATTTATATGCAAAATACGAAATGGTCAAGCGATCCTCGAAAGCCACGAAACACGATTCATTCTTGCGGACCACTGTCAGCCATCTTTAAAATTAACCAATTACAAGCTATATATGTTTCAATGTTTGAGAGAAGTATATAGGAAGTAAAATATCTCAGCCAATCACATTGTTTGAATCCCGAATTGTTTGGGGGACGTAACTATGGTGTGACGTAGACTGGTTTGGAAGAATACCAGTACACTCTCAATACAGAACGAGCCACGGACAGAGATGCGATGTCCCGTTCTCGAGAGCGAACTACCATCGATTCTGGTACATCCCAAGGACTATCCGCGAGTGGAACGCCCTCCAACCTAATGTTATGACAGCGCCTAACTCGACCAATGTCAAAAGGTACTCATCTGAAGCTCTATAAACTCATAAAAAATCCTGTTCGTGCACGCACATGTAAAAATATGTTCAGTACTGGAGTTATGGCACAGAAACCGCATATAAACAATAAGGAAAGTAAACGTAAATTTACTTGATGTCTGTTTTCTTTGAGACCGACCTACGTCTCACCATGGTCACGTCCGTCAAATTTAGAGATGTACGCAATATAATTGGAAGACGAGTGTTACTTCTGATTCCTTTGATTACACATAAGAAGATTCCAAATTTGTTTTTCAAGATAGAATTAAGTACCTTGGAGTAAATATTACCAGTGATTTGAATCGGGAGTTTCCATGTTAATGCTGTATGCACGAAGGCGTACCGAACTCTCGGTCTCTTGAAACAGACTCTTACAATGTGTCCTGTAAGTGTTAAGCTCCAAGCCTTTACGGGACTTATCCGACCGGTTCACGAATATGCAAGCGCAGCTCGGGATCCATATCAGCTCTACTTACAACATAACTTAGAAAAGGCCCAAAGGCAGTCAGCTAGGTTTAATACAGGAAACTACTATTATGAACCAGGTTTAAGGACATCAATTCTTAATCAAGTGAAACTTCCTCCCTTGCAATTAGAAGAAAGCAAAACCGTCTCGTCCGTATGTACAAAACACTCACAGGAAAAGCAATATGTGCATGTGGTTGAGATCTGGTCATAGAGTATATGGAAAGCTCTTGATATGTATATCGGTCTTTTGGATTGTTTCGACCGAATTCGGTCAAATTCCGGTGGCAAATTAGACCAAAATTGCCCCAAATAATGATTTTTTCGAAACATGAGTTTGTATGGCTAGAACTTTTGAATGGTAGCTCGTACAGGATGTTAGCACGTATGGAAAACTCTTGTTGTGGTAGATGTGCTTTTTCTTTGTCCCGACCGAATTAGGTGAGGAATTTGACCAACAGGTTCAAAATAATCGAATTTCAGATTTTGTTCGGGCTAGAAATTTAGAATGAATAGTGATGGGAATATATGTATTGCTATATACAATATATCTATCGAAAGTTCTTGGTTTGCAAATATAATTTGCACACATGGATGGTTTCCTCCGCATTTCGTCTACGTCCGATAATGAATTTGACAAAAATGGTCAAAATTAACGATATGTTGCGCTACATGAGCTTGTAACGGCTAGAACTTTTGAATAAAGGTGTGTAGGGGTAATTGACAGGCTCAACAAAATCTTTTGATGTTGAGATATGGATTTAGGTAATAAGACAATTTATTCAGCCATGATTGAATACAAATGTGCGATATGTGTATCATCGCATATAATCATCACACCGTGACGCAGGGGTTTTCCTAGGAGGGCGCCAGGCGCCATGGGCGCCCTAAATTTTAAAATGGCGCCCTAAATCAAAGGTCAGGGCGCCCGATGGCGCCATAAAAATTGGAACAAAGCATTAATAAACTTTCGAATTTTACCCATCATTCACCAAATATTCATTAAAACCATATCGAAAACCGAAAAATCATGCACAGAGAAGATGCTGTTTTTCAGACTGATTTTATTTGTACTTAAAAATATCGACGTTTAGAGCTGTGTCTAAGCAAGTCATTAGTCACAAGCGCGACCATATGATTATACATGTAGTTGTGTCGATGCTGCTCTTTGAGTTCCGGAAATTCAAGCAATATGCATGATTCAAAGCTCCCTTCAATACCTAACTTCCTTTCAAATCATGCTAATTTTACAGCCCTTTCGATGATTATGGTTACCTTTATAATTACTATGATGCAGTATAGCGTAAATTTAGAACACTCTAATAATTTTCTTTTCTTTATATAACCAATAATGCCTGTCCTCTCCTCTTTTAAGTTGATGTTGAAGACACTAAGTTTTTTACCTATTAACACTACATGTTAAACGACGTATATATACAGGTGTATATACCGTCTATTAAGTTAAGGAGTATAATTGGCCCCCATAACACGGGTGCCCATATGTTGTGAAATGGCGCCCTAGAATTTGGGCCAGGGGGCCGTGCGGCGCCCTTCGAGAATCGCTAGGAAAACCCCTGCACACCTTGCGGATTGGGCGGTTTTGGCGATCGTGTTTCGCAAAAACTTCCTTATATTAATATTTGTTGTTCGTCGCGAGAACCCATATAAGTTAGTATGTGGCTTTAGAAATTTATTTGAAAGGCCAAGCAAGATTTAAGGACCAGTTAAAGGCCCGTATGAAGACCTTCACAGAGGGGCATCAAATCTTTTTTTTTCAGACAAAACATAATATGAGTCGACCGTTTGGTTTTCGAGCCACCTGTAAACGGGGCTTCAAGGCTTATTACTCATGGTGCATCAAGTCGGTTACAAGAATGCTATGGATTTAACCGTTGAGATTAATTTGGTTTTTGAAAAAAAAATGTATACAATTGTGTTGATTTTATTGAGTGTCGTTCATTTTGGCACGTTCCAGTTGAATAAATGAATAATAGGAAGAGAAGATAAAAGAGAGTTTTTTTTTTAAAGTTAAATTTTATCTATTTTTTTTCAATGAGTGGGATGTATTCAATAATCGATATAAAGTCATATTAACACTTCAGCTATTTGCATTGTCTTCGAATCTGTTTCTGACAAAAAAATCATATTCGTATTATCCTATATAAAACAGTAATATCAATCGCTGCATTCCATTCCTACCATTAACAAAATCAATTTATGTAGGTTGAGAAATAACTCGATAACTACCGGCATAATGGTACCACTATTTGCACCAATATTTTTTGGCTGAACAGCATTACATCGCGGCGTTGTGTAGCGAAGCCGCCACAGATAACGCAGCCTTTGATCTCTACAACTACAGTTGTTTGTTGTAGCTCAAGGCTAAAAGAATATTGTAGATTATGAATCGTAGGCACCGCGCTGATGTTTGTTGTATGGGTGCATGGCCTCGGTATCAAAAAGAGACTTGACGTCAGTTGTTAGTTTATCTGACATGAACTAGCGCTTTATGGCATATTTGTATAACAACAATTTAAGGAGTGCATTGTTATTACACTATATGTGAACATGGGTGAAAAATACAATTTTGTATGGTGTTTATTACAAAGACTTAAATCGCTTCATGTATTGCTTGACAGTTTTAAAGTTGTATGTTGTATGTTTATAGTAAACCATTCCACAATTCATTCTGTTTCCGTCATATGTAGGAGTTATTGAAGAGAAATTCAATAATGGAACTTGGATCATGTGAGATAAAACATTTCCAATGATAAACGTGTTCCACTTATTCCCCCTCCCAGTTTCTCTTTTGATCTGGACGGTATTTAGCTGAGTTCGATATATTTTTGACCATCGTTATAATGCGGTAGCTTGACAAAAGGAGAGAACTATTATTTAAGCTATTTTATATGCGTTCGTTACTTATCGTCAAGTTTATAACCCTCTCATACCATAGCTCATGGTTAACAGTTAAAGGCACCTATTATCTTAAATATGTTTTCAAAGTAGATGATAATAACGACACATTTTTCTCGCAAAAGTGTCCATTTTTCCATGTATCAAAGACATAAAGGCTCGAAAACAGTTTTCAATTATTAGTCATTGCCATACCAATTAACGATTAAACGCTTTTCTTTGTATGTATGAAGTGGACTTAATTTAATGGCCTCAGACGGAGCAGATTAACTTGTTAACAGTCTCTTGTAGTCATAAACAATTTATCGTATTTTTTGGTAAGCTTGTAAACACGTTTAGTCTGTATTTTTCTTGTAAACAACAATTGGCCTTTCGAAATTATCATTTTTACATGGTCATTTTATGTTTTACATGTAGCAGTCTCAATAGTTCGAGCAAAATTATGATTTGATGGACATAGGTGATAATATAAACTTGTCGAGGTTCAGTGAGTTTAGATTATTGCATTACATTACAACTAGAAAGCATTTATGGGTGTTTGTGATTGCGAATAACTTTACTTTTTCGTTTTAAGATAGTATGGACTCAATAAGATGAAATTTTAATGCCAATCAGTGTTTGGAAATGAAATAATCAAAGAATTCAAATCTAAACAGTTATTGGTGACCTAATTTCTTGCATTAATTTTGATATAGTTATGCACTGAAATAAAAAAAATATATATATATATATAAAATGCCAATTATCACATCAATTTCTACCAGCTGCTTTCATATTAATAGCCTTTCGTGTTCTATTGTGTTCTATTCAAGAACACAATAATTTCTGCGTAATTTTAGTGTAAAACCTGACTAAATGTTTGAAAAACAAGGTGCGCTAAGCGTATATTTTTCATACAACACACGTACAATAGTGAAAAGTAGGGGGTGTTGTTAAGAGATTGAAATGGATACCATGTATTATTGTTGATTCATATTTCACGACCTTGGTAGATCACTGTTATCAATGAAAATGGCGTTTTTAAATTCAAACTGTTTGCTTATGAATGAGATAGACTAGTAAACCAGTAAATGCACCACCCTAAAACGCGACCAGTTTTTGAACCACTTTTTGTTTGTCATAGAAATCGCACGACAAGTAGATTTATTTACAAAAAAAAAAAACATATATTATGACCATGTTTTATCAAGCATGACCATAATTTATGTTTTGGTATTAATAAATTCAGTTATAGTGCTATTTCTATGACAAATAAAAAGTGGTTCAAAAACTGGTCGCGTTTTAGGGTGGTGCATTTACTGGTTTACAGTTCTACGTTATATCATGTTTGATAGTACTCTACCGTCGCACTGTCGCTTTGACCCATTATGGTATTTGCTGGATCTGATTACTGATTCGATTTATATTTTATTTGTGAAAGAAAGGGTTTAAAATTCCGAATCTTAAGTAAAGCCATACGATACGAGATAGGCAGCCAGTAGAAATAACCCCTCAATCGACAATGAACAAACGGTAAATTTGTGAAATATTAAAAAAAAATAAACGATACAGATTTTTTTTTGGCTAGATCGCATAACGAATGAATTATGTACGGATGGAAAGTCAGCGTTTGCATTGACACAGCTCACATAAACTAGAGCAATAAAATGACAACAAACTCTTCAATTACGGGAGAGTAGTTATAAAAAATACAAGAGTCATAAATCATATATAGGTCACTGTCAAGTGATTAGTTAGTCCAGAAAATTATCTCGTGTGTCGCATGCAAAGTGGAGCCATAACTTGGCTCAACTGATACAGATTTGTCATTCGGTTAAAGATACAAATTATCCATAGGGATCAGTTCGTGATAAAATCTACTCGATTATCTCGAGTGGTCAGATATGTTCGGCTCAGGGGGTCACGACCTTTGAAAATGTTAATTAACTTAGCTCTTAAGAAGCAATTATCTCTTCATTTTTTGCACTTCAACAAGAAGTAAATTCGCGTTTTTCATGCTTTTTTATAGTGAAAGAACACATAGATGTAAGTCTGTCCCTCACCACTAAACATTGATTCACCCTTCATATACACTTATGGGTCAAATTGTGTTGCTTATGCTAATTGACATACAGTATCTGGATATAAGTCAAGTCAATATTTATCATGTCTAATCAAACATGAAGTGCTCCTCCGAACAGTAGCCTTTTGCTACTTATAAAAAACACCGTCTTTATACATTGTTAATATAAAGAAGGTGCTGGTTTATATCTTTTACCGCGAGTCGCATGCACAAATAGTCTCTATTTTATTTGATTTTTTTTTGTCCGATTTCGGTTTGGTTCTTGAAATATTGAGTGTGTCTTAGGCGGGTCACCGATGATTTACTTTTTTACTCGCTTTTTGCAAGGAGTCAAGATTTGAATTCAGTTAGTTTTAAAGTGTTTTCCAACAATCTAAAGGATCACGAATCTGCTTCAATGTAAATAAAACCTGACAAGATAACTTCCTTAGTCAATATTGCAATTTTGATGCCTCTTTTTCAAAGTATTTAATTGCAAACATAAGCAGCTTACTGTGAAAAATGTTGAATAGCCTATTATGATTTTAACTGTAATTGTTGTTTACACTTTCGCCAAGTACGTTAGACTTTTATTTGTTCAGGTGTTCATGAAATACACAGATTCAGTTGGTTTTATTCGGGTCAGTAACTTGTTGCATGTAAAAACATGGTTAATCGTAAGATCAAAACAATTCTTTGCATAGTTTTGTGTTTAACGCGATTCTTTTCAAAATCTTTTATTTATAATTTCCATGCCAATTAAGCGATTAAACGCGTTTCTTTGTACATATGAAGTGGACTTAATTTAGCGGCCTCGGACTAGGTAGATTAACTTGTTAACAGCCTCTTGTAGTCATAAACAATTTATCGCATTTTTTGTAAGTCCGTAAACATGTTAAGTACGTATGTATTTTGCATGTAAACAGCGATTGGCCATTTGAAATTAGAATTTCTGTGGTCATTTTATGTTTTGTCGATATTTGGACTGCTTTTACACGTGGCCACCTCAATAGTTCGAGCAAAATCATACTTTGATGGACAAAGATGAATACAGTAGACTCTCGTTAATCGGAACCCCTCGGGACCGGTCATTTTGGTTCCGATAAACCGTGGGTTCCGATTAACAGTAGTAAATTTGTAGAATACTCGATTATGGGATTCTAAAATCGGTTCCGATAAACAGATAGTTCCGATTAAAACGGTTCCGATAATTTCACCGTTTCGTTTTAAGATAGTATGGACTCAATCAGATGACATTTTAAAGCCAGTGTTTGGAAATGAAATAATCAAAGCATTCATATCTAAAACAGTCGAGGGTGACCTAATTTCTTGAATTAATTTCGATATAGTAATGCACTGAAATTTAAAATATATATAAAATGCCAATTATCACATCAATTTCTACCAGCTGCTTTCAGATGAATAGCCTTTCGTGAGCCTTCTATTTAAGACCACAATAATTTGTGCGTAATTCTAGTGTAAAACCTGCCTAAATGTTTGAAAACCAAGGTACGCTAAGCGTAGATTTTTTCATACAACACGTACAATGGGAGAAAAGTAGGGGTTTTGTGAAGAGCATGAAATGGATACGATGTATTATTGTTGTTTCATATTTCATGACCTTGGTAGATCACTGTTATCAATGAAATTGAAGTTTTTATATATACACTAGAGTCTATATTCACTTGCTTGTGAATGAGATACGTTATATTATGTTTGATAGTACTCTACCGTCGCACTGTCGCTTTGACCCTTCATGGTATTTGCTGGATCTGATTACTGATTCGATATAGATTTTATTTGTGAAAGAAAGGGTTTTAAATGTCGGTTCTTAAGTAAAGTCATACGATACGAGATAGGCAGTTGGCAGAAATAGCCCCTCAATCGACAATGAACAAACGGTAAATTTGTGAAATATTTAGAAAAAAATAAACGATACAGATATTTTTTTGGCTAGATCGCATAACGAGTGAATCATGTACGGACGGAAAGTCAGCGTTTGCATTGACACAGCTCACATAAACTAGAGCAATAAAATGACAACAAACTCTTCAATTACGGGAAAATAGTTATAAAAATACAAGAGTCATAAATCATAAATAGGTCACTATCAAGTGATTAGTTAGTCCAGAAAAAAATCTCATGTGTCGCATGACAAGTAGGACTATAATTCGGCTCAACTGATACAGATTTATCATTGGATTTCAGATACAAATCATCCATAGGGACCAGTTCGTGATTAAAATTACTCGATTATCTCGAGTGGTCAGATATGTTCGGCCCATGGGGTCACGACCTTTTTGAAAATGTTAATTAACTTAACTCTTAAGAAGCAATTATCTCTTCATTTTTTGCACTATAACAAGAAGTAAATTCGCGTTTTTCATGTTTTTTTTTTTGTGTGATGAAAGAGCACATAGATGTAAGTCTACCCCTCTCCACTAAACATGGATTCACCCTTAACACACATGTGTGGGTCAAATTGTGTTGCTTATGCTAATTGACATATCTGGATATAAGTCAAGTCAATATTTATCATGTCTAATCAAACATGAAGTGCTCCATCGAACAGTAGCCTTTTGCTACTTATAAAAAAACACGGTCTTTATACATTGTTTATATAAAGAAGGTGCTGGTTTATATCTTTTACCACGAGTCACATGCCCAAATAGTCTCTATTTTATTTGATTTTTTCGTCCGATTTCGGTTTGGTTCTTGAAATATTGAGTGTGTCTTAGGCGGGTCACCGATGATTTACCTTTTTAATTCGCTTTTTGCAAGGAGTCAAGATTTGAATTCAGTGAATTTTGAAGTGCTTTCTAACAACAGGGTGTAGCATAAGCCAGGATTCTGCCTCGGTAATTTCTCGAGGGTACTTGAATTTTGGCTCGGTAGTTTCGATTTTGCCTCGAATTTTTTTCGACGGTGCTTGAAATCTGGCTAAGTAGACTCAATTTCTACCTCGGTATTTTTTCGAGGGTACCTCGGTTCTGCTTCGGTAATCTTGATTTACCCTCGAAATTACCGAGGGTTTCGACCCTTATGCTACACCCTGTAACAATCTAAAGAATCACGAATCTTCTTGAATGTAATTAAAGCTGACAAGATAAATTCCTCAGTCAATATTGCATTTAAAATTTTGAAGCCTCTTTTTCAAAGTATATAATTCAAACATAAGCAGCTTACTGTGAAAAATGTTGAATAGCCTATTATCATTTTAACTGTAATTGTTGTTTACACTTTCGCCAAGTACGTTAGACTTTTATTTGTTCAGGCGTTCATGAAATACACAGATTCAGTTGGTTTTCTTTCGGGTCAGTAACTCATTGCTTTAAAAACATGGTTAATTGTTAGTTCAAAATAATTCTTCGCATAGTTTTGTGTTTAACGCAATTCTTTTTAAAAACTTTGACTTTTTTCGAAAAAGCGAGAAATTATAATATCAAGTGAACTTGCAATTTTTTATCGGCTGCCGTTTTGCTCTATAGACTATTTTTTGTGTCAACTAAAAAGAACACTTTTTATCAGGAAACATGCAACGACTGCTGATCAAACCTTTCTGAACATAATCTATAGCTCTTGACATGCGGGTCTGTGAATAGATTATACTATTGAATCAAGTTCGATATAGAGGTCTTGTGTTGCCATTGAAATACAGCGAAAATGAAAATTAAAAAAATATCGAAAACGGGGAAAAAAGTTTCGACTCCCATGATATTTCATGTTTTGGAAAGTTTTTATAAAGTAAGCTGATCTGTTTCAATCAAGCATCGAAAGCTAGATTTAAGAGAATTTGCTTAAACTACATGTATAATCAGGGCTGCATCTACCCCTGCGGGATTGCGGGATTCCCGCAGTTTTAGAAAAAATCCCGCACTTTTCAGAAAAAGGTGCGGGATTCATCCCGCACTTTTAGAAAGAATCCCGCACTTTTTCAAATCTAGTGCGGGATTTCAAGTCCGTATTTATGGGATTTTAAAGTCAAATCCCTGAAAATTTTTGCTCGCGCCTACGGCGCTCGCATGTTAAAGAAACGTTCTTTAGTATTTTTTGCTCGCGCCTTCGGCGCTCGGATGTTGACTTACTTTGTCATAGTTCAGAGAAAATAACAGTCAAATCATTCGTAAATGACTGGTGACTTGACACCCTTTTATTATACCACTTTCAATAAAAACATGACAAAATGATGTCTTTATCAAAAATATGATCTTTTGGGTAAAACTGACAATCACGCACAAAAAATCCAAAATCCCGCAGTTTAAGAGAATTTGCTTAAACTACATGTAGAAATAATAATCAAACATGACCGTAGATATTTTGTAAAATCAAGCTGCTTTTGGTAATGAAAACAGTCACAACTGAGATTTCCCGAGCTGTATAGCTATTTCTCAATGGTCAAAATTTGTCAAAATGATATGTTTTCAGTCAATGTCAGATTATCATCGCATATACTTGATACATCGTTTTGGTGTAAGTCTCCTTTAAAAACGATAAAAAGCTATTTTTGCTCTAGCACAGGGCTGGAAAAAGTAGCCTGAATTTCTGAAAAATGTATAGATTTGACATTTTTTGGAGAAAACACTAAAAACACAATGTCTTGTCAACAAACATGTAGATGATAACATGACAGTCGGCTGGAGTTCGATTTCCAAGCTTTTGACAGATCGTAGCACACTTTTGCTCTACAAAAAAGGGTAAAAGAAAAAGAGCAACTATACTTTTATTTCCAAGTAGGACTTTTGCTTAAAGTGGATTATCAACATGTTGACTCAGAAGTTGTCATGGTAATGACTTAAAGAAGAGAGCAAGAATAAGAGAAAGAAAGAAAGAACGAAGAAAAACAAAAAGAAAGAAAACAAGCCATCGTTGAGTACCCTCGACTATGGCGACAGATTCAATAAACAAAAATAAACGATGAAGCTGACAACATGGAAAGCCAAAAAAGAGGAAAATACGAATCAACAATGAAAAAAAGCAAGCAATGCAAAGAAAAAAGGAAAACTAGGGAATAATATGTAGTTATCAGTAATGATTGAGCATATGAAAAAAAGACAAAAATGATGGGCTGAATTAATAGCGATTATTAATGGTCGCGTGACTCCATTGCAAAGCGAAAGAGTAAAAACTGCAAAGACTATCGACAGAGTTTACTCACCGATAAGTGCCTTAGTTTTTGCGCAACTGAGCGTGATCAGATGAATTATGAGGAATCGCTTTGACATCTGTCATTTTAGTATGAAAATGTTTAAATAAATAGTTAAATAGAAAAACATAGACTAGAATATGAAAATAAAGATGAGACAAATACAACAAATATGAAAGATATCTTATGTAAAATGTCGACGTTTTTTTAAGAAGATACGAAAAACTGAGTATAAGTTTTAGAGAAGGACTAGTCGAAAAACACTCCATATCTTTGCTTAGATGTTTATAAGAAACACATATACAATGAGAATTCATCTACCTATGACCAAGTCTGAAGGTGGAATTGTATTGGGGTGAACACTATTCGACAAGAGTTTACTCAGTGATGAGTTAGTGCCTCCTTTGTTTTTTTGGCACCGCAGTTGAGCCTGATCTATTAAATGGCGATACGCACCATTTGAGAGAATGGGGAATGGGGTATTTGACATCCGTTATGACAGAGTGCTTTATGCAGTGACATATTTTGGTTGTTAAAAAAGAAGAATCAAGAGAAATGGGATATCACATCAGAGAGGCAAAATAAGAAAGAAAATGAAAGAGATTATTGATAACATTAATTGAAATGTTTCGAAGAAGATGCGAATAACTTTGAATATAGTTTTTGAAAGAGCTTAAAAATCGTACTTTTTTCCGCTGCGTCGAACAAAAAATTCGAGCAAAAATGCTAGAAATCGGTCCTTTACGTTTATCGGTGTGCGAATATTCGGGATATCCTAATTATCTATTTACCTGTCCCCAACGGCAGGTTCTTATAGTCGAATCTAAACCGGAATTATGATTTTACAGCTTGAATATAGTGAGGTGAATACGCAGACAATGTGAAAACGATAAAAATATAAAAAAAATACTTCAGTAAATAGAGCTTTGAACAATGAAAGAAAAGAGGGCCGGGCTTATCGATAGATTATTCGAAACGTCCTGTGAATCGATCGCAAAAATCTGTTCATTTGGCATTGTATTGGTTTGAGCAAGGGGATATTATCAAGTTTTTATCGATAGTGTGTTGTCTCAATGAGTTTCGTAGTTTTTGTAAGTCATTGTTTTTGTTGCCTTACTTTTTTTCGACTCAAAAGTGCTATTGTTGGCATGAGCTTTCACGGATATTACAGTAGAAAACACCTTTTTGAATAGCTTTAGCAAAAGGGCCCGGAATTTGAAAGAAAAAATACTGACAGTTCTGCACTTAAAAAGTTGAATTTCTATATTGTTTATCGAATTGAACTTGTAACATATAATAAATATAAAAAAATATACTTATAAATGTATGTTGAGAGGTGCGCGTTTATTTTTAGTAGTAACAACAAGTATGACAAGTAGGTGCTTCCCTTATAAGGAGGTTAGATATATGGCTAACGTGACATATAAGTTACGTTAAGGAGTGTGGACCCCATTTTATTGTTGAAAACCTCTCTTAAAATAACCCGAACTTTAGAATTGCATAAACACATATTATCGAAGCTATTTAGCGAGTTATGCGACACAATATCGTTACATTCCGCAACAGCTGTGGATGATTTAAGCGACAAAAGTCAAAATTTCAAATTTGATGATGATTGGTTAAACGATGAATTAATAATGTGAGATGAATTAATGACTTAAATGCGACATACATTGTAATATTAAGAAGTACGCGGATAGTGCAACATACAAGCTTGATATATGGATAGTTTTTTTAAGAAATCAGAAAATAATGGTGTGAAAAAAGAAAAAAAACGAGAAAAAAGACAGAATTCTACGGGGAAAATTTGTGGCGACGTCATTATGTGATTATTTAACTGAGTGCAGCTAGATATTTATAACATTTGAAATTATCTCATGATAAGTGATACATTTTTTTTTTATAACGTCATTCTGCGTAAAAACATACACGTCATGTTTGTATGTTTCGAAAAAATGGTTTAGGTTTACCGAAGTGTAAGCACTTCTATCATCGATTGTTATTGGCTGGAATCAAACACAAAATACATGTTATACACTTTCAAAGAAAATATTTTACAACTTTAACTTAAAAGACATGCAAGTTTATGATGCAGTTGCAATTTCATATGATCAATAGTACCAAAAGTTAAGTGGATAATCTGGGACAGTAATTCTGCTTAATTATTATGTCAAATAATTGAAAATAGATCTACGTGTCTGAATGAAAAATATATAAAAAGAAATGCTTGTTCTCATTTTGATCTCTCGACACATCAACGAATTATGAATAGATAAACGGGAACAATTATGCTAAAAATATTTGTATTTCATAGTAAACAAATATATATTAGAGGAAGTACAGCTAAACGATTGGATCCACAGGTGGGGCCATTAATGCTTAAGTGTAATGGACACTACGACATTGATAGATATTAATAAATAAGTAAATAACTCCGGTCATTGTTCATTATAAAGAACTCCAATGATAAAGAGAGTCCTCCGAATACACGATAACAAGTTGCCGATTATTTTGATTCGAGATTTTGTTGATCAAGCCCGATTTCATACTCATGTGACTACAAATCGCAGTTCGACTTTGGCCTACTCACATATTGGATATTAATAAGACACATATTTCTGCAAGAATAAATCGATTATTTAATAAGTTATCAGGTAGAATTGTTATTTCTGAGTAAATGCATGTTAATTTCAAAGTGATTGTGAGTTTATTACTTACACATTTTCCGGAATATATATGAAATCATCTTGTCACGTTTAACCGATAATGTTGTAATGAGGGCATGTGAAGTTTCGAGGTGATGTTATTTACGTTTTTCTTTGGATAATCATGCGTATAACCACGGTGCGATATAAATAGACGCCAAAGGTGATTTGTGCTTTTAATGTCATTTGTGTCATAGTCATAACGGAATGAGGATAGGTTTATTGGAATGACGAAAATAGTTTCATATCTGCGTAGAAGCTTCAAGAGTGATATGTGATATTTCAAAATGTGATAAAGTGTTCGTTGAGTGTTTACGAGCAAGTGATGTATATTCATTTAAGTAAAAAAAAAAAACATTTAGAAAAAAGCCAATTTCAATAGCTTTCGTTTTGGAGTTAGATTGTTCTTCTCTGGATTTGTGATACATGTATAAAAAAAAGTTTTAACATACCTGGATACTCGCATTTAAGTGCACCAACACGATACCGCGATATAGCATACACATACATTCACAACAAAAAGCGCTATATAAGTCGAATAAATAAATAATAAAAATTCCCATCCCATAATCCCACGCGCAATCACCATGACAACTACACACATGCGCACTCACAACGGTCCCTTGCCATTTCCGGTTGTGGGACCTTCCGGAACTGTACAATGGAAACAGCCACGTGGCATTATGAAACTACAGCCTTTGGACGAAAGGAATGATAGTCCGCTTTTTAGGCGGCGCGTCGAGCATTATAAGAATGAACAGGAAATTGATACGCAAGAACGAAGCAGGGATACGCCCGCGAAATTACGGATACAGTTTAACGGCTTGAAAGATGATGACCAGGGTTCAGGGTCAAATCCAAGGTGAGGATATAGATAGGGCTTCGTATATTTTGGTCGAAAGATGTGGTGAGGGTTTTGGGGATCAGGAAAACCACTCAGGATAAGATTTCTTCGAGTGGAGGGGTAGGGGACGGCCTTGGTTATTCCTGTGTCGGTCACTTTACTCTAGTAGGTACATTTTCATATCCCAATTAATAAGCTCGTGCCCTGAACTCATTGTCATATGAGGTTCTTTCCCACGTAGACGGTAGTGCTGTTATAGGTGGTCACAAACTTGGCTATGGAGAAACAAATTGGACGGCGAAAGATTTAGAGGTTCATGTAGACCCTTTAATAGTTCGACATCTCTGCTCTCCCAAACGGTTTTACTTAGGGTCGAGACTTTCCCGTTCTTAACTACACATGCTATCTCAGTATTCAACGTGTTGTTCTATTGAAAAAGTAAAATTAGCCCATATTTTTGTATGATTCAAAAGGGCTCCTTGTAGCGTTTCAGTGTCGAAAAGGAACATGCTTAGTTAACGGATACAGTAGACTCTCGTTAATCGGAACCCCTCGGGACCGGTCATTTTGGTTCCGATTAACCATTGGTTCCGATTAGCAGTAGTAAATTTGTATAAATATACGATCATGAGTTTTTAAAATCGGCTCCAATAAACAGATAGTTCCGATTAAAAGAGTTCCAATTAACGAGAATCTACTGTATATAAGGTATGTAGAAAGCATATTGAATAAGATATTATTTCACGTGGTTATACAAACTGCCGTAGGGAAGTCAATATTGACGCAAATGTGCCTTGACATAAATCCTTTTTTTTCTTAAATGAAAGGGACTTCATTCAGCTTATAAGGCTTGGATCAAAACAGATTTTACATTGCATTTTGCATTTTTCTAAAAGTTAGTCTTTTGATTTCACTGTACCGTATTTATTTGTACACTGTCCAAGATTAGTTGGTCTTAGATATTTCTTTCGCAACAACTTACTTGCAACATCACAGTGAGTCTGTTTCTTAAACGGAACTTAAAACTTAAGTTTAATTAATTAAAGACACTGACATATAAGTCCTTAAATTGTAAATCTTTTGAATACCAAAGTGATGTTTGTGTCTTACTCTCAAAAGCAACCCGCATATAAAGGGTCTTAGACCCTTTAAAAAGAAGGCAATTGATAGTAATTGAAACTGCTAAATAATTAATATTAATTACCTTTTAACAGGGTTGACGCGACACGCGACAACTTATGATAGTCATCATGTATTATTGTTATAGTCAAGAATTTGACATACAACCGTATTTATCATCGTGAAATATGATGAGTTATGGTCATTTTAATAAGTATTTCAATATTTTTCATATCGCGGTTTGGCAAGGAAAAGGTCCGAATTCAGATTTGTGAAGGGGGGGGGGGGGGGGG